>WSZQ02009886.1:0-36324 GCA_019419845.2 Weissflogia rhopalogaster | reverse complement strand
ATATATAATCACATATCGATAACAGGAAAGAACTTCAGATTTCAGAAAATTCTGAAATACTTCTTCCTTCCGAGTTGTCTCCAGCATTGTGAGACTATTTAATCCCATATAAATTGGTGTTAATAACCTCGTTTCATTGGCAAATCCGAACATTTGACACACTGAATAATTGAATAGTTTCAATCTAATTAAGCACATTAGAAATGTGTTAATTTCCTAAAGTTATTCTAAAAGCGACAACAGATTGCCGTATTTCTAGGTTAAAGAAGCATTCTTGCAAAGATTCTACTTTTCTTCCACATGAAAACGTCTTTGCCAAAGTCTAATTCAAAATACCTGTTTCTTGTAAGTGTTGCTATCTTTATTACGTTTTCAATGATTTGGTACAGTTGGGAAACGATTTAGGCAGTTGTATTGCAGTTTACTTACCCGTTGCACTTTTCCATGCCTAGTTGCACGGTATTTGAATGAATGGAGTGGGTCGAATTGGAAAGAAATCGTGGCAAGTGATGCTGGACCTTGCGCGTTCAAGACGTGAATTGCGAGTGATTGGTCCGCGCTGGACGTTCACTCCGTTCAACCAGTTGTGCGTTGTTGTGGGTTCCGGCCCACATTTGTAGCCCTAAATACACGAATCTCGAGCGCGTTTTTCGAAGTTTGATGACGCGCTGAAGCGCGCAATGACGCACATTTCCTCATTCGGTTATCGAATTTATCGTCGGACGTCGATGCTAATGTGTTCAAGCAAGCTCCGTCCGTTGTGAAATTGCCGAGCCGCGATTACGCAGCATCCGCGCACAAAATTGCAAAATTGTTTGTGAGTGTCTTTTTTTTCCACCGAACTTCTGGCGGCTGTTGCCTAGCGTGCGGAGACGCAGTGGAATCTTCCGAATTGGGCTTGTGTGGTCGGCTTTCCGAGACTGATAGGCTATAGGCGAAATAAACGAGATCGCATTTCGATGCTGTGTCGATTAGGATTGGAATGCTTCTCGTCTGGCTGCGGGTGCTTGCAATCGAAGGCAGTTGATAGCAGCGTCTAGGAATTTATGTAGGAAAGTTTTTCTAATGTTGAAATATGTTAATACAGTTCCTTATTGTACGAAACTATTTTACTGAAACATATTCAAAATGGCTTGTTAAGATTATGAGTAGAATTTATAAATGTTCGAATTTTCGTAGAAAATTGTGTTGATAATTAAGTAAACATTCAAATGATACACTATTGCATACGTTTGCTGCACGAGGTATCGTAATACAAGTGTAACTCGTGTCACATGTTATTCCCTGTGCTTCATTTTGGTATGGTAACCATGGAAAACTTTACTGAACCAATTCCTAGACACTCCTCCTACCAGGAGTAATAATGAGAGTATGCAAAACCGTTGCAAAATTATTTGGAATTTCTCTCTTTCCTTTTTAATTCCAACTACTTGATAAATTGTAAATGTTAATTTAACATGGGAAAAATATATAAATATTGGAAGTGGATGATAATTACTCTGGCACAAACCCCTTTGGTGCAAACATCAACAAAAATGTATCTCTGTTACTGCAGGTCGAAGTTGTTTACTTCATATACTTGTTGCTTCGTAAAGCACTTTGCAACACAATGAAAAATTGGGGTAAAATTTGGGGTGTCGAAACTCCTCCCCAACTTTTAACATTCGTCTAGCAGCTTTAGGTCAAGACTTTCATCTTTCAAATTGCGATCAAGACTGAATATATTTTCAAAAACCATAAACAAGCTTACTTACTATCCCTACTCTTTTCAATTGTAACATGGGGTTTTAGGAATGCAACTACCACTCGCCTGCATATGGCATCGAAGTATTGACTCGAGAATTTTTACTTACTGGATATAAAAAATCGTTGCAGGAGATATCTGGCTTGAATACATTTTCTTAAAATAACTCTAAACTAAACATTACTACGATCTAACGATGCCATCAAAGTCTCGACTTTTTCTCCAATACTCAATACAAAAACAAGTACAAACACTCAGCTGCAAACACTCTAAGCGAATCACAGATTACTATATTGGTACGAATGTTATAAACAGACTTCCAAATGAACAGATACAAAGAAAGGCGGATGTATAAACGTTTAGAAATATTTGCTCTATACCCCCCCCCCCACTCCTTCGTTTCTTCTCCTCTACCATCCTTGAGAGACAAGTCACATGTACAGCTTTGCCAAGTGATCTTCGTATACACTCGACGACTTAGAAGTCTAGATATTTAAATACTTTGACTTTCTCCACTTCTTGTCCATTTCATTTCTCCTATCACCCTACTCTTTTCACCCGGCCTTTTTAAACTCTACTGACATAGTCTTGGTTATGTTCACAATCATATCCCTGCAATCCATATACTGTATGCATATTCAAATCCCTAGTCCCTAGTCAATAACACAAAATCGCCTGCGTAAGCAAGCATCATCGTGACCCATTTTTTATACATTTTCCTTTTCACTTACATACAGATTAAACAGCAGGGCACTCAGCGGCCAGCTCTGTCTTAGGTCCGTTATCTTAAAAGACTTCGACTCATCCTTCTCAAGCATGACCATCACCCGGATATCCACGTATATTCTCCCCACGCACGTCACCTGACCTTCATCCATCATCTTATCCTTACACATCTTCTCTCCCTTCCGGGTATTCCTATTTATAGCTCCACCGGGAAGTGGTCAGACCCTCCTACCTCCTCTACCGCCAGCTCCACTACATTTCTTCTTACTATCCCCTTGACCATTACCAAATCAATCACGATTTACTCCTATACCACCTGTACGAATGTGCAAGCTACTTTGTCCCCTTCTATACACCAATTCAAAAGGTGCCAGCCACCCTGCCATCATCCATTCCATAGATCGACTGCCTTTTATCAAGATGGTATCTCGTCCATCGACTTCCTCTTTCGCCATTCGACGTTTTCATCCACCTCACCTTCCAGTCCACCCACTACAACCTACATGGCAGTCATCTCTCAATATACACTGCCCTTTCTTATGTCTCAACTTCCCGACCGCCTATTTGAACTTTTCCAAGTTTTCCCAGACGCAAGTCGCCGGTGGAAGTGGTGACAATATTTTTAATAGAAAATCATATGCATAATCAGTCAGAAGCTATTTAATAGTCGGATTATGTGATATATGTTACTTCCATTCATATTTTTGAATACGGCTTGAAATTTTCGAATGCGAAATTAACTTCTTCATAGAATAAGATTTGCATTAATATAATTTAATCTATATTATCTCTATACTGTGCCTCGAATGTAAGTTTGTAAACAGAAATGTTGTAATCAATCTGTCATTGTCCGTTGAAATTATGGTATAAGAATCGCGTAGATTCATTGTCACATTATCATACAGTCAAAAGTAGGTTTGTATTACAATGCCAGGAGCCCCAACGATTGTTTTGCACAAATTATCAACGAAAATTTGCTTTTCGCAGCGATTTGCTGCGGATTTGTGGATTTTGTCACTTTATCAGAAATTGTGCATCATAAAAAAGCCAATGAGTACGTTAATTTCGCCAATGTAGAATACTGGTTTATGAGGACAGGTTTGCTTTAATTACTCGGTGCTCTACGACTCTATCGCCGCGGTTTATTGAAGTCGAGAACGAAACCGCCTTAATTAATCGCCGCCGGCGCCGCTGTCGAAGTAAATTAATTAGCCACTGATATGAAATTCCAATACATCGGGCGGACTGACGCATATATTCGCGTGGATATCGGGCGTCTATAAAAAAAAGAAAGTCCGTTCTTTTGTTGCGCACGTTCGCAGAAGATCGGTGGTACTAAATCATTGCGTCCTTCGGCGTACACCAAGAGCTCGCAATTAAGCGTTTGCTAATTAATTAAATAGACGCGCCATGACTTTGGCGCGAACGGTTGCGGCAGCGGCGGGGATGTTCGCATAATTGGAGAAATTCATTCGCATGTGCGCCAACGACGTGCGCGCCGCGCGGTACCTACTTCGACTTCCTTCTTTCTAGTGTTCGGATCGTAGACAAATCGACGGATTGCTTTGTTTCTATTTCATTGCCAATGCAACGGAACTCGAGCAAGACGTGCTTCCTTGATTCGGTGGCTAATTACTTTCTTGCGTTTCGTGTACGCACTTAGGTTTTGTACACGCCAACACATACGGACGCATATGTTCAATTTAGCAAAATATCTACACAATTTAGAAATTGTTTCCTTGTAGGTTACAATATGTATTCATATCTTCAAGTACGTTAAAATATACTTGGTTTGGAACACTAATAATTAGATAAAGTGGACATGTTGATGGACTTCGTTCAGAGTTCTTTGGATATTTTATAGATAATCGTCTTTTAGGTTGTACGTGTTACATCAGATGAAATCTTACAATGATATCTGCTCATTCATAAACATTGCGTAGTTTTAGATTCTCTCTCTCTCTCTCTCTCTGCGTCTTATTGTATGATAATGTTTTGTAAGTTTTCCACATCTTATGATGTAGATGTCCAAGAATCGGCCCAGAGGGTCCTTTCAGCGTAAAACGTTGGCGCGGCGTGTAGCCGCCTACGCCTACGGCTTATATTTGAGCAAATTACAATTATAAATTCACACATTCTTTCGGCGGGAAAACAAAATACCCTCATTTCGCGTCTCTTTATTGTTTCGCTCGACAACATATGCGTTTCGCAGCGCATAGATAAATAATAGTAAGTAACCTTTATTGACATTATATCGTAGCTTTCATAATTCAATTAAACATTACACTTTAAAATATAACTAAACATTAAACACACTTATTAAATTAAATGAAAACAATAACAAAACCAATTTAATGAGAAAAAGAAAAAAATGCTACATTCCTTCTCGACCCCGTCCTATGGGATTGCCCCCTTCTTCTTCTTCTTCTTCTTCTTCTCGCACCGCCGTCTTCCTCAGCCGTTGTTGTTACCCCCTGCCATTCTCTTTCAACCATCCTTCTCCTCTTTCCCGCATTCCTAACCTCCTGCGCCCTATACATTCATTCGCCATATGGTCCCATGTATCCTGGCCCATTCCACAAAGTATACACCTGACATAATATTCCCCCATCCATACTTTTCTCCCCCGCTCCTCATACCCGCATCTAGCTCACGCAACTAGTATTTTTTCTTCCACACTTATTTTCTTGCTTCCTATATTCTCAGGTCGTTTGCCAATTGTTTGGATACCACGATATACAGGGTTATAGGTACACTCACTAATTTTACCTTGTCTTTCTTGTTCTTCTATCTCTCCTTGCCTTCTGCAAACAGTGCATACGTTCGTAGAGCATACGGTCAACTTCTTCTCCTGAAAAGCCTAGAGCCTCATACGATTTCTTCCTCCCTTTCACCCATTCATACCCAGATTTCCTTGTACACCATTCCCAAACATTCTTAACCAGCCTATCGTCCTCCATTCTGTGCAGACATTCGTCATATCTTGCAATTCTCCATGTATTCTCCCATTTTATCGACATTCTCCCTGCTTCTTGGAGGGCTATATATCGTGGCTTGGACTTTTCGAGTCGCATCAGATCTTTAATGATCCACGTTTGTCCCTGCTCCAAGATTTCCCATTCGTCTAAACCCCAAACTTCTACCCCATACATTAAAATCGGTTTCACACATGCATTCCACAGTCTTAAATAGATAAATAGTAACTCATTGGTATTAGACATATAGACACTATGGATCTTATTGAACAGAATTTGAGGAACCGCACCCACACCAAGCAATTTATATGTCGGCACCAGGAGTCAGGGCCAGAGTCAAAACTAAAAATTAGTTCTGAAGCAAATGAGGCTTTAATAATCTATTTATCATTGTACCTTTGATAACTCAATGTTAAAAAAAATGAAAATTATAAATTCTAAGTGCTGTTTATTGTTGGTGCAGAAGAGTTAAGCTATCTTATGTTGTATCATTCATTTCGATTGCATTATTGTAAATATAGTAACGTTCATAATAGACGCGAAATGACTCGCCTGGGCGCTGGGAAATCGAAGGCGAAAAGGTTCCGGAGGTGAACCAACCGAAAGGTGAACGTGCGACCACGCATGCAAAACGCCAATACACGAAATTGTCGAACGTGCGTGGTGCTCGCACGCGACGTAATCGTAAATAGCGTTGATGTAATCGGCCAACTCGGAAGACGCATCACTTTCGAAAGCGCACATCCGAGCGTGCGACGCCGTCGATACCGTCGACACCGTCGATTTGTCATCTAATAAACGCACATTCTGATTGTAACGCTTTGACCTCGGCATTTTACACGGCGAGCGATTATGGCTGCAAAGCGTGGCAATCAAAATCATACGAAACCGAAACCGGCAATGACGAAAGACGCATTCCCAGTGTGACTATTTTGGAATGGCTGACAACTGTGTTCATTAAATGCATCCGGAAGCGATCGTCATTCCAGAGTGGGTGGGCTTGATGCCAAGCACTTAAATGGTCTTCTGTTTACTACGAGGACGTTAACTGAAATTGAGCGTTCATTTAATGTTTGATGGAATAAAATTACTTTGTGAAATTGTTCATTCTAGAAATGAGTTGGTGTTTGCATTGGTATATAGATTTCGGATTGATGGTAGACTTTACACATATGTTCAATAATTCATCAATTCATAATTCATCAAGGCGATGGTGGGCATTCGTTCCATATGTTCGGACTACTTTCTTCTTCTCGTCTTGCTCCATCTATTTGGTTCTTTGTGTTTCGAGTCTAGTTTCTATCCCGTAGGTTATCACTTTCATGTATTTGTCTTTCTTAATCATCCTGATATAGTTGATATGAAATATATCCTGCAATAAGCCGAATCCTGTCTTCTACGGAAATGTTCACTGATTTATTGATGTGATGTAAATTGACTTGTATTAAGTGTAACTTCTCTGACGCGGTTACGAAATTATCTCCAAATCGAAAAAAAAAATGGAAAGAACTTTGGTAAGGAGTTTTTACAAGGTCTTTATATGCCAATTTTCAGTTTGATATCTTACTTTCTTGCCTCACTATAAATAACCTCACAAAGAAAAGATACTCAACATGATTCCACATTGAATGATGAAAAACTGGCAACTTTACTAAGACTTTCTAAGAGTTCTATAACACTTACAGTATGCAGAACATACATGCAGAAGTCTCTGCATTTGCACCCTTATACATCTTTTGGAGTTTGTATGCTCGATGTGCGTACTCCGCGAGCACAAGTTATACGACATTTAGAATCAGTATTGTGGAAATTTTAAATATATAATCAAAATCCCTGTCTAATAACCAAGTTTGCCTCCTATTTTTCCATTCAGTCCTGTTTTCGTCTGCTCTTCTTGCTTCTTCAATACTCTTGCCTCTTCGCGTCAGAATATTACCAATCACAGTGTTCCATTCTTTAGCAGGTCTTCCCCTTTTCTCCTTTCCACTTGCTTTGCCATCTATTCTTTGAAGCTGGATCGCTCAATTGAAAATGTCAAACTTTGATTGTAATATTAGGTCGAGTTATTAAAAATGGATGGGTGGAGAGGAGACCAGGTGGACGGAGAAGGAGTGAACGATTATCTTGGAAGGGATAAAGTATCGAGAGGGTGGACATATTCAAATATCTAGGTGCCAATGGTAAACTATCTGCCTTTAATAATGCATGGAGTGGAAACCTGGGGTATGAAACTCTAGAAGTCCTGGAGAGAGAGAGCACATGAGAGTCATAAAGGATGTAATGGGGCTTGGAACGACCACCCCAGCGTACATTGTGATGCAGGAATCAGGCAGAAAAAGCTTGGTATGGGAAGCAATGGGGAGAATGATTCGATATGAGAAGGAGGTACGTGATATGGATGACGGATGGTAAGGAAATGGTGCAGCACGGCGGGTACGAACAGATGGAGAGAGCGAGGGCGTACCGCACTTGCAACAGTTGGGCGGTCGGAGGGAGAGGTGGTTAGAGAGGATGTGCTAAATGAAGGTATGTAAGTGGAAGAAATGTGTAGAAGCATAAAATGAAAGGTAGAGGAGCAGAAGAGGCAGGGAAAGATTAGGGACAGCTCAGATAATCCTAGCTATAAGGAGTGGCAGGTGATCGGGAAGGTTTCGCAATATGTTATGAGAAGAGATTTGAGCAATGAAGAAAATCGGATAATAGCAAAGGCAAGATGCGGATCCGTGGAAGAGGAAGGAAAACATGGATCCCAGAGGAATATAGAAGGTGTGTTATATGCAATAGAGGGTGAGACACATAGGACCATTTGGTGAGGGAATGCGAACGAATGGAGGTGTTGGGAGAAACAGAAGGAAAGGACCCAAGGGCACTTGCTGAATGGTTGTGTGAGACAGGGAAGAGGATAGAATGGTTACGGAGGGTGTTAGGGGTGAAGGAAAGAAGGAGGCGTACAGTTTAGAGCAGTCATGTGCATATTGCAATTGTTTTTTTGTGTTTATAGATATATTTTGTTAGTTTTTTTTTTGCATATTTTAAGCTAAGTTTTTATGTTACTGTTTAGGAAGGAGGAGTATGTGTATGTGTATAATATGCCAATAATAAAGGTTTCAATACTATTCAAAATTGGCTATCGTAAAATGTATACTAATTTCGGTCATGCAAACAACATTCGTAAAGGAGAAGAGGTAGTCTCTAATTTTATTTTTTATTTTTCATGGATATTTGTAATTTAAAAAAATCTGGTATTATTTACTAACTTCATAGCGGTAGGCCGCACTAGCTGATTTCGATACTATCAATATCGATAAAAATCGATATTTCAACTTTATATTTGAATATCAATATATCGAAATTCCATAATATCGATAAATATCAATTGTTTGACTTGTCTACAGCGCAGTGTTTGTTGTCCTGCTCCCTCCAATCTGAGCGTCTTCGCCTGTTCGCATTGACCAGCGCTGCACTGACAAGCATGAGAGGCGCGCGCACGTAGCAGATTGCAGCTCAGCGCTAAAGTCGCGCGCCTTCGACGGCACACCCGCTTGAGCACGGTTGCCTCAAGTCCAAGTCAGTCGCATCGTCTGGCTCGGGTTGTGCGGTTCGAAGCGTGTGTTCGCCGCCGTTCTTTGCGTCGACCAGTCTGTGGGACGCGCTGTGATTGTTGAACGTTCGTTTAACCACCCTTCGTCTACGCTAACTGTGTGTGACAGTACGTACGTGGTTCTCCACCCGCTTGTAAGAAGACGGTGACACGCACGTTAGTTAGTGAAGCGCGAGTGGATCGCATCTGTGTTTGTGTGTGTGTGTGTGTGTCTTCAAATCGAGGCAACAACACGACTCAACAAAGGTCAGTACATGAAACTAACATAGACTTATTGTTAAATCATCTGCGTTCTTTTCTGAGCCGCGTTCGCGGCGTAGAATTCGTGTGTAAATCAAACGCGACTTATTTTCCCAAGGTAGTTTGTTCAATGCATTGGTAAATGCAATTCAGGTTAATAAATCGGCAGAATATCATATTGATTCAAACATTTTACTATCTTAAAAAAGATATCAGCCAAGTATAACTGAACATGAATAATTTTTGTAGAGTAGATATTCCTACTCATATTTTTCGTTGTAAAATATTTGTCACATGTTTTAAATGTAATATTTTTCGATTTCTTGAAACTGCTGCCTTTGCGTACGTGAATTGTTTACATCCGTTTCGGTAGACATTCTTTAATATTCCCGCACGCATTCGTGCGCGTGCGGGAATGTTAAACATACGAAATTCAATTTTACGTACCAAGCACATTCTCGTAAACTTATAATTTCGTGTGGCACTTTATCGTCCGAAATTTCGAAGAATTTTGCTAGTCTCCAATCTCAATTCCCGATTTCCGACCATGAGGATTAAATCGTTTGTGTGGCGCTAAATATGAACTTCCTTTGTATATAATTCGTGCTGGACGTCGGCATAACGTGTTAATTTGGAATCATTTACTTGGTTTACACTATCACCCAATTTACTGATTCTTCGCTGCGATGAGATGCTGGCGTAGCCGTCGCGCCGCGCGTCTTCGTTTCGTTTCGTTTCTGAACACATTTCTTGTCCGCGTAATTGCAGACTTATTAAGTTTAGAGATATTGAAACAAGTCAACAACGAACTCAACGAACGTCATGCATGTTTGTACATTGTTAATGCACGCTGTGACCTTTGAGGCTACATAGTTTGTGAAGAAAAACGCGCGTATCGCGAACTGTGATATTTCATAAGTCACGAGGCGGAATATTCGATGAAGTTGTTTATGAGTATCAAAGCAGAGGCTTTATTCTCTGCTATTATTATATGGTTCTCTATCACGACGAAAGTAGTAGTAGTAGTAGAATCGAATTTTGAAAAAAATTCTTAAATTTTAGCGATGTGTAGATAATTTTCGAGCCTCTCTTGGAGGTTTAAAAGGTGATCCAACCATTATTGACCATTCATCTCATAGCGAATGAAAAGGACCCTACGCGACTGGTACCACGTAGCGAGAAAATACGGAAACTCCTGGGACAGTTTTTCATTTGATTACTTAGAACAGAGATAATAACTTATGAAAGTTGAATGTAATAACGGTGCTGATTTATTTACATTTACCACATTTCCATGTATATATTAATCGATTCAGAATTAAATTTGTCATTAATTAACTAGTGAAATGGCTGTTTATTTCGATTAATTGCCTAGAGTAAATGTTATCGATTGTTGAAATTGAGTACATTTATGAAGGCGTATCCAGAGAGTTTTGCAAGGACAAAACATATATATTTTAGCGTCTACCGACACAATACCAATCGATTTGTTAGTATATTGCCTATCCTCTCTTCGGGGTATTGTCGCAATGCGGTGCAAACAATAAATCGTTGTGTTATTGCTTAATTGGCACTAGTTTTCGACGCGCAGGGCGCAGGCCTTCACCCTCACCGTGTTTAGCGCTGAGGGTCATCGTAAAAGGTGCTTAACTTAATTAACGCGCTTACATTCTTTAAATTAGCGCCTCGACGTAGTAGCCTGACTTGTCAGCGAAATCGCCGAAGGACGTGGGTTGCGTCCCGCAATCTATCGAAACAGTGTGGCCGTAGTAGTGGCTTTCTGAGAAGAGTACGTGTCGTACAACTTGTAGGCTACATGCCCCAAATAATGATAATAAAACTGGTCTTCGGGTAATCGCCGAGTTATGCAAGTGATACCGAAATTGTCGCCAACGAAACGACGCGGCGACGTCGTGTTACGAAATGTGATTATTTCCGCGCGCGTGGATTTACAATCGAAATCATCGTCGCTGTCGTGAAAAATAGGTGTCGTCGGCGCTGGTTTGCGCAATCGCGTACTTTCCGGAAGTGAAACAAAAGGCGGCATTATCTCGTAAAACTTTTGCATCATCGATGAAGAAACACACTGGCTTGTCAGCTGCTCACAGTTGTGCCTCCTTGCACGCCAAATTGGCGGAGTGTTAAACTGTGAAATAAAGTAAGAGGCGTACTTGATATAAAAATATACGACGATTCACAGCTTACAATTGGTTGGTTCAATGTCAAAGTGGCGGTTTTCAGTGTTGACTTTTAATTTTTGTGCCGGTCAAGCCTTGTCCCGAGCGATTAACAACGATTGGCGCTAAGTGTACAAGGCGCGTGCATTGTTGCTTTTTTTGCGCTGATTCATCGCATTTTTCTCCGTCCGGTTGGCGGCGTACGCATGTATTTGCACGCGTGAGCCACCACTGCGCAGTTCCCAACTTGATAACAGTTTCCGTTGATGGGCTGGCCGATCGGTGGCAGCGTCGTTGTCTTCTCTACTGCCGTCGTCGTGAGCGGATTTCTGTTCTTGTTTGTTGCCGGCCGAACTTGCTCTTCGAGGACGCGTGCGCGCACCACGCAAACGCATTTAAATGAGTGTGGAACAAATTCTTGTTGCCGTATACAAACCGGTATTATCCAATTAAAGTTTTATTCTGCGCAGATTTTGCTTCCTTATTCCTCATTTCGATGGCATGTTACATTTTTCATAGATTTTCACCATTCTTGCCATTTACCAACTACAATCGAATATCATCGGGTGCAGATCAAATATGAATCCATATTCCGTTAAATTCAACAATTTGAACAAATTTGAAGCGACTTTTCCCGACTCGATGATTTCATATTTTTTAATGTTTTACATGACTAAGTTTTCCATGATATTGAAGTAGAAATTTGGGTGCGATACAGTAAAAAAAGTCGATTGACCAACTGATAACAACTTGGTCACTCCTGATATCGTTTTCGATGGTTAAAGGCAAAATGGCAAAAGTGAAACATCCGCGTGCCTATCGCGGAATGATAAGCGCGAAGGATGTGGTGCTTCATCCTGAGAGTCACCAACAAACCCAATTTTTGACACAAATTTTATACAATGTATTGTTTATTTGTTTTCAATTTATGTTTGAACGAGTGTTCCAAGTAAGCATTTTTTCTTTTCTCATAAAAATGGAACTGTGGCAGTCAATCCATTGCCGCACAAACAAGAATTAACATCAACAAACCTCAATCATCATCCGCATCAACAAACCTTAATCAGCACTTAAACAGCAAAATCGACACGGCGCAGCGAGATCGCGACGCGCATGTTCCGGTGTCATCCAAGAAGGTCCGGTTTCTCCGGTGCTCTTTAACATACTGGTGGACGCCCTGTCGGATGAAATTGCGAAGGTTGAACAGACAAAATGTTCCAATATGTCGACGACGCTGCAATAATGTCGACTGGGATTCCACAAAAAAGAGATTAGAAAAAGCACTGGCAATAGTCCTAAAATTCTGTGACCTGTGGAGAATAAAGCTCCATACAGCCAAAATTCAAGTGTTAAAGGTGGGTAAAATGTTACGCAAATTTAATACAATTAAATTTGGCACACAATATCTGAAGATCAGAAATACAGCAACCTACATTGGTGTACACTTCAGCCTGTGCAAGAAGTGAGGGGTCTCGTCTAAACAACACATTAAAGGAAGGGCAGCCGTGGCCAGAAGCACCTTCATTCAGGAAACTAATGTACGTTCTTCGCAAGGGCAATAAACTAAAAGAAGACACGAAGGCAAACATCATCAAAGCCATGATTTTATGAATTATATGCCAATGTTGAATGTTTGTTGGTGTTTGTGCTTATTTGTTTCGTTTATCAAGTATATAGTATGAATCTGGCAAAAGTTACACTAAAAATGATGGGCAGCATATTCGTCTCACGTGGTAGCCCGTAGTAGGCTGCTTTAGGCTGATATTCCACTGTCCACCACCGCATGCGTCGCTTGTGCGCTTCAGGTGCTTAATTTATGCAGTGCTCATTCTATTTCGAAAATTTTATGATGTTATGTTGCCCCTGGTACTTATCACAACAATGGGAATATGGCGTTTTTGAGTGCGATTGTCCTCCTTATTTATACATAACAAATGGCATTCCGTTAAAAATTGGGATCGCGGCTGCCTGCTATATCTTTGCTATGGTTTTCGGTCTATTGCTGGACAAATGCTTTTTCGACAATATGTCTTATGACTTAATATTTTCGGACCAATTACCGACTACAGTGCATCGTTGCAATTTCTGAATATGGCTGGCGGCCCTGAAACTCTAGTTTCAGCGAATATTTGATCAGCTGTTCCCAGTTACGTCGGCCATATCGTCTCATACATTGCACACGCGAAAGCCAAGCATCTTCATGCGCCCATCGCCGCGATTAATCGCGAAAAATTGCAAATGCGCGCAGCTGATCGTAACAAGTTGCGCGCTCATGTCTCGCCGGTTTTAAAAGTGAATTGTAGAAAGTGCTTCTAATGTATGTCGTAGACATACATGGTAATACACATGGAGCATCCACGTTTAGCTGTCCGACGATTAACGAACTGCTTCAAACGAAATGCGCCATATTCAAAAATATCGACCGAAATGGTCACTGTTTCACAGGTAAATGCCCGCAAAGAAAAAGAAAAACGCAGCCTGCACATGCGTTTGCTTTCGATTATTACACACTTGCATGCGCCACTAATTGGCGAATTGAATTATTAATAGAATTACCTACATTTATAAGATAGAAAGTCGAATAGAATGAAGTCATCTCGAATTAAAAATTCTGCCTTCTGCTCGATAGGGATGTCAAAAAAGTATCGGTATCGATATCATGTGTCGATACTTATCGACTTTTACCGATACTTTAACTTTCGATACTTATCGATAGTATCGAATTAATCATTTTCGATACTTTTATGACATGCCCCTTCACTTAGGCCACCTGTTAATCACTTAACATGAACAAACACGACGACTAATTTAAGTTATTGAAATCATCGAATTGTGTTTTGATTGATTAAAAGTCAGGAACGGACAGTGATGAATGAGTAAAGTCCGTTAAACGTAATGCACGAGGATAATCTTTAAACATTTGGAAATTAATACCCAAATTATGCTTTTTATGTTACAATCCAAAATAGTTTATTACTCATTCACAGAAATATTAATTTTGAACAAAATTATATTCCCTATACTTTCAGATTTTATCAATTCGTCGCAATCAAAGTATTAAAAGTTGATAAATTACAAGTTTCGATACTTCGAAGTCGATTCCTTAATTTACTGAATCATTAATTTTATAACTTAGGAATTACCACGATAATATACTGGAAGATCACTGTAACGAGTAAACAATGATTTGAAAATGCATCAACAGATGGCGGCAATGTGTATTTTCAATACCAATAAGTATCGAAGTTTCAAAAGTATCGAAACTTCATGAAAAGTTGACATCTCTACTGCTCGATATTATCCAAAGTACCTATGAACAATTTGGTAAAACTAAATCTATAGTAGACAATGACTATTGATAATTTCTCGATTTGAACTAAAAATCAATCGTTTCATAACACTTTCGAATCGTTTTTTGTTGCTGCACAATTTGCACGTGGGCGTTGCAAGCGTTCTACGACTAGCGGTGCACAGGTCCGGGGTTCAATTCCCGGAAAATACTACCAATAAGATCTCGCAGTATACAAGTCCTGAATAAAGAGGAAAGATGTATTGCAGGCGATGAGCCTGCAAGTTTCCTCGCGAAAAACATACTCATTCACGTACGATTATAAGGCGTGCACACACACCTAAGTAGGTTTGTATAGTGTTAAATTTATCATAATATCCACATTACTCACAACCAGCAAATTAAATATTTGCGAATGCACGGAGGACAGCGGGATGATACCTTGACTAAAATTACATTACTGTTAGTCGAGTGGGAAATGATCATGAAACAGAATGACTCACTTACGCTCGTCTCAGCATGTGGTGACTTTTGTTCTAAATTTGTATCTGCACCTACAACGCAGAAAGAAAAGAGAGACATGCTGCTGTGCCCGATTTAATTTACTGATTTCTGATTTACAGAATAAAATATCGAAAGTACTACTGCAATCTCAAAGTAGAGCATGTCAACATGAACAGAATTATATAAGACTTTTGTTGGTTGTAACACGCTTTGTTTTCTGCCTGGCTGGATGGACAAGCCGGCAGAAACGGAGAAGAAATTTGCTGAAAATATGGAGCAGAATAATCATAATCGATGATGCGCCGGTGAAATGCATTTGGATCTCTACTCAGCTTCGAGAATTGTTGCAGTGATGATGTTACATTAATTAGGTTTCGTCGTGGCGCGTCGGCGCGTTGATTTTATTGACCTTTTCTATTCGCACTTCCTTGCTTTGTTATGCTGCACTGGCATTTGTCGCGAACGTGCTATGTACAAATAAAGCGGATGATCAAGCGTATGTGCGATTATCTCCATTTATTTACCGCACGACTGACAGATTCGCATTCTTTAATGTTGCTATTGATCTTGAATTTACGTGCAATTCGCGTTTACGAATCTATTCGGTAAATTTGCCGAGCATCGAGTACTTCGTTCTTCTAATTCCTTTTCTATGTAATGACTTATGTTAGAAACTAGTTATCAATGATTCTAATATTATATGAAATTAAGCCTAAACTTATTGTCAGTTGAGTATGACTACGAGATTTTGTTGTAGTAATTTAACTTGTAACATAAAATTACACAATTTGAAACTCGCGTTTTCAAATGAATAAACTCGGAAAGTTTCACTAGGATATCTTTACCCGTGTTGCGGTTAATATTACCAAATTAATCCTCAGCCAATGGCAAACCATAAAATTATGATTCGAAATGCATCAACTATTCTTCATATGTACCATTTTATTTGTATTTTTGTGTTCAGATATTGAGATTTGTGTGGATCTGACACTAAATTTCGTGACTGTGGTTATTATTTCTATTCTGTGAATACCTTTTGTGTGCTTGACTTGTGTACTTGAAGCATGCGTATTTGCATTCTACGCCGTTTTATGAGTAATACAACGTTTTTTTTTTTTATTCAATGTGAGTGAGCGCACATGGTTTGTGTTTTGTCGTGCGGAGACGTTCATTGTCTCGGTCGAGAATCAATTCCGACACACCGGCAATGTTTCTTTTCGTCGGCATGCCGTGACGCAAAGAATTCTGGGATGAGACCGTATTGAGCTAATCTTTCTGGCGCAAATTCCCATCTTGTTACGACGATCTGCGGGCGAAACTTGCTGTAATTGCAATAAAAAATTCATTATCGATCGTTGCATATTATGGGGAATTTCCCCATAAGATGAATGTCTCAGATTTATGTGTTATTGTTTGGTATATCAAACATTTACAAAACGCGTTTCTGCAAAAGGCACCTCCATCAATTGTAATCAATTGTAAGTTGTAGCCAATTGCGCTCTAAGTTTGATAAATCTACGTGACTTATCAAACCTATGCTACATTTCGAACATGTGCAGGTATTTATGGGCAAAGGTTTAAACTCGTTTTAGCACGTGGTCAGTGTGGTATTGTTCTATTTGTAAAGCCAATGTATGGTAATACTTTCAATGCATCCTGCGACACGGAGTATTTTACAATGCATTGATTGAATCATCGTAAATAACATACTTCAGGTTGGTATGTTATTTACGATGATTTGTCTGGATCTTGGGTCTGTACACTATACACGCCAACAAAATTTACTTAAATTTCGAATCCTATATCCAATAGGTACTAGATATCGGCTCAATTCGTGTTAAAATTTAACGAAAACCGGTATATTCCTTATTTGCACATTGTTGTGCTAGCGTCAAGTATTTTAAATAACATTCACGTCTCAATCGCAGCGGTATATCGTTACCTCTCGGGTATCAATCATAAAACACAACAATGAAATTGATTTCGTATTCTATGCGTCGGCTCCGGTTGGTTTTCAAGCGATTTTCATTATGTAAATCCACGGCTTTGTTCCTGCGCTCGGTGCTGGCGCATTTTACTGACATTTTAACAGACGTCGTGAATTTGATATGTTTATTTGACGTGATGCGCATTACTAGCGACACCCGAATCATTACGCATAATACTCGTAGAAAGTCAGCCGAGTATCCAATTGTGATCTTGGCGACGCATACACTGTAATAGTTGCCGATAGCAGTTGTAGTTCGTATGGCAACCAGAACTAATGACTTCGGAGAAATGGAATAGCCATGGCGCTTCGAGTACAGGATTCGGAAGAAATACTTTTTTTCAAAGACAGAATGATTGACCAAAAACGCATCCGTGCGCCAGTGATGTAAAGTTATTTCGAGATATACACATGCCAAGAAAGGTTACCCCGACTGTTTTACGACCGCCCCCATACATATTTCAGTTTATACATATTTCATTTTTGATCGAATTCATATATTTTATTGTCTATCGGCCTTTTAATGTACTTTAGATGTGATACATATTGTGTTTTACACTTGTTTTTGTTTTATGTGATTGGTCGTTATTACATGTTGTTGTCTACTTTTGATGGTGTGTGGAATATCACGAAGATTTTGTAGATTCTGTGGGGTTGAGTGTGTGGAGTGTGTTGTTTTTTTTTTGCGTGAATAATAACTCTCACCAGAATCCGCCGGCGTGATTTTGATCTATTATTAATGAAATTCACAAATGTTCGATGATACTATAGTTAATAACCTTAGCTCCTATATTTCGTGTTTCTTCTGTTTAACACTGTACAATCAAATATAAAAAAAACTGTTTTTTTTTCACAGTTCTACAAATATTATTTATTATTGTACAAAAAGTGTTTTTACTCATCAAAAAATTTTTATTCAACATGTTCTATCAACAAGTGACAGAAGACTCTGTAAAATATAAAAAAAACTATTTATGACATGTTTGAAACCTATAGATAGATAATTAAAAACTGTAATAGCATGTTTCATAAAAAACGTATATTTTCTATAATATCTAAGTTTTCAATGGAAATAATTCATATGTTATCACACAGTGATAATATTTTATCATCATAACTTTTGACATATTGCAACTTTTTTTTTTCATTTTACGAGCATCGACCACTATGGTCATTCGATTCTTATCTCCATTCAATTCTTTTTCAATGGATTTATTAACCATAGTAGAGGCTGAAACTATTGATAAGAAGATAAATTCACTTTACTATACATCCCCACCGAGATTCGAACTCGGGATATTGTAATTTGTAAAATTTTTATCTATTTTTTGTATATCTCAAATTATTGTTGTAAGATCGCATAAGTCAATTGGTAGGATAGAAGATGAACATAATATGATACACAATGCATGGTTTAATACGTTAACTCTGAAATGAAATTCTCGATCATTTGCTCTTGCAAAGAAAGTTTAAGTTATGTCAAGTTTAAAACGAATTCAGGTTTATTCATATTGTTCCTGATTCAGCAACGAAAATGTGAATACTTAGTGATAGATATATGGATAGAGATGAGCCAATATCAATTTTCAAGAAGCATATGTCGCGTAGTTCTGCAGTTTTGCAGAATCGATCGACAGCGCACTAAAATCAGCCACTGTGCGCCGCGCCGTACGGTATCGTCGCACGTATGTCGACATTGCTTCTGGGCTCCGTTACTCGTACTCGACGCATAACGGCCCGCTCTTGAAAATATCAGGTCAATGGGGAAAACTTGATATTTCGCGCATGGTATGCGGCGGCTCGCTGGAGGCGGCCCGGCCCGGCCCGGTGTGCACACTATAATTGCATCTTCGCGAAACGCACACCATCAATCTGCGTACGAAAACACTGTAATATCGTATGCAAACCGTGCTCTTGGTTTCTTTTCTGCGCTTCTGCGAACCATCTAGGAAAGAAACGCGTCTATTACATTTGAAATACAAAGGTAAAACACACACACACACATACACACACACATCGCAAAAACAGAAGGCGATGTTCGTTTAGCTTCGAAAAAAATGAGACAAATATCTTTGTTTATGTTGATTATCTCAAAATAACATTCCAAATCCTAATTGGCGCGATTCGCACACGTCTCTTGTGAACTTGCAGTCACAAAGTTGACAATATTGTGAAAGTTGCTGTTAAGCTCTGGCAATGTTTATCAATTGCCGAGAGCAATCTCGTAATTCCGCACCTTTAATAAACGGTGCGCATTTAGGAAGTAATTGCTCACACGTGTGCTTAGCATGTAGTTCGATTAATTAATTGCACAACACATGATGCTGGAATTTGCTTTGAAATCAACTTTTCCGCTTTTAATTATTCAAATTCAGCGGGGCATTCTCTCAGGAATGCCTCGGTGCTTCGGTTTCGACATTTAAATATTTAAATGCCATTGCGCAACGAATCAGGCGGCGCGGCGTCCGGAGAGTTCCCGTTCTGCAGGCCAACAAGAATGTTTCAAGTCAAAATAACAAGTTCCGATTTAGCTCCTTCGAGAACCAATGCGAACGGCAGATGTTTGTGTTCTCGCGAACGCAGAACCTGCGCCGTAAAAGTTCAACAAAGTAAAAGTGTGGAAACCCAAGCTCGTTTAAAGGAAAAAATCGCTGACCCTATGATTACCATCATCATCGCCTTTTAGCCTTACCGGGGTTTCCAATAGTCTTTGTAGTAATGTATTACAATTCTAGTGTACATTTTTAATATTCATATAGCCACATTCTTGGTGAATTTGTTTGATGTCCGATCATAAATAGATGCATGCTGGCATTTAACGTTGGTAATGGTCGTGGTAGATAGTTTTCACGCTTCTAGCATAAATTTAAACAGATAGTCCACAATTCTACAATCCTAAACGCTCGTCGGTTTTCAGATGTTGCAACAGATCCTACGTGACCAATACATCCACCCCGATTTGCTCACCGGTCTCGACGAGGCTCAGAAACAGCATCTCTTCTGCCGCATGCGCGAAGAACAGGTGCGTCGATGGCGCATCTGGGACGAGCAGTGCACAGCGGACGCGCTGGACGCGGCACCCACGAAGAAGACACCCAAGAAGACTGTTTCGTTCCTGCGCGGCGCCGACGGCGAGCCGTGGGTGTGGGTGATGGGCGAGCATCGCGACGACCTCAGCATCGAGCAGATCCTACAGCAGGAGGCCATCGAGAAGGCGCGCCAGCTTGCCGAATGTGAGGCGGAGGCGCTGCGCCAACAGCTCATCGAATGCATCACGCCGAATTGCGATGAAGACATCTACTGTTCAGTGGACGCGCTCCAGCAACGGCAGATGAAACCGTCGCCGCCTGCGAGTATTACAACCAACTACAAGATCGGTCACTACGTGCACGCCAGCAATAACAAAGCACATAACAAATACGTCGCCATCGTCGACACACATGACGTGCTCAACGAACTCAACCAGCGCAATGCGACGCGCAAGGTGGCGGCGAAGGTCGCACAATGGGAGCGCCGTCTCACCGAGGAGCGCACCTGCGAGATCCTGCAGACGATCAAGTCAAAACGGGCGCAGGCGGTCAAAGAGGCTGAGGAAAACGAGCTGAAGCACGAGCAATTGTGGAAGGAGCAAGGTTTGTTATTTCCACCTATCCATATCTAATTTCTGTTATAATTATCGGTAATTTATTTCAAATTAAAACCAATGGTGCAGTTTTCTCGGGTTTTTCTTCTATTAGATCTAGTATATATCACAATCGTAGTAGCCCAGTTGGTAAGATCGCTGCTTACCACGCAGGGGAATCCAGGTTCAAATCATGGTCGTGACATTGACACCTCTACTCGCTCCGGCAACCTAACATTAACATCTGTGGTTGTCGTTATAGGGAAGTCTTCTTCACCTTGGCTAAACAACGGCTAACAACCTACCCAAAGGGAATTAATATGCTCCTAGTTACCCAGAAAAATTCTGGAAGAATGATAGACCAATGTCTTATGCCCGGTCAGCGACAAGGCGACTAAACGAAGAAGAGATCTAGTATAGAATAGCTAAGTGTGAGGGCTTCTGCAAGAAAGGAAGGAATACCTTAACAAGTCATTTCCTAGCTTTTGATCCGTAGCGTCAGTCATTCTGCGTTAACGTTTGAGCTTGAATGATACGTCTAGAAGTTTACGATTTCCAAATAAATCAACACCTAATTTCGAGCAACTGTTTTTTTTTTTTTTTTTTTCGTCTTATTTCGGAAAATACGAAATGCCTACATTTTGATTAATCCAAGTGTAACTGGTTTTAAGTGATGCAACCTTTGTAATCGTTCTATTTTCACCTCTAGAGAGAAAAGCTAAAGAAGCCGAACAGCAAATCCGGGAAATCGCGCGCAAGGCGAGGGAGGAACATAGACTGACTGCTGCCAAATTGGAGATAGAACCACCGTACAGCGTCGTGCAGGCGCCGGGTGTACCACCCGGAAGGCAGGCCGTCCTCGACTGGTTCAAAAAGTCTGAGATCTCAAGGCGAGCGGGACTGGACCAACTCGAGCAAATCGAACCCTACTTCCATGGTAACACACACACACACTCATATACGCTGGCGTGAATCGTCGCCCCGGTGCGTTTTCACTCGAAATCTTCGGTTTCAGGTTTGATAACGAGAGCGAAAGCCGAAAGAATGTTGCAGTATCAACCGGTCGGTACATTCCTGGTGCGCCTCTCCGAGAAACTCTGGGGTTATGCGATCTCGTACAAGACTGCAGATAAGTGCAAACACTATCTGGTGTCAGCAACCAACAATCACTACTCATTTCTGGGCGACAACCAGGTGGAGCACAAGAGTCTCGGTAAGTTCACAGCACAGTGCACACGACACACGGCAGGAATGATTGGTTTTGCAACGGTAATTGCACGCGCGTACATGAAATGAATGTTACTTCGCCAGATGGTGGATGTACTAATGTACGAGATCACCATCTGAAAATCTGTCAGCTGGTGGAGTTTTGCACTCATTTATAGAGCAGGATTGCGCTCGGAATGCAAGGTGGCGTCGTGTGTAACTGAATGCAACTGCCTATCCGGAACTGCCTACTGTTTTTATTTGCCTCATCTTCGAAGATTGTTAAATTGTTACAATATGTGTAGTGCAAAGAGCTCATTTTTTACCTAGTCAAGAACATACAACATACAATTTACCACCACTAGGACTATTTTTCATCTCAAATATTACTCTCGTTTGTACCGCAAAGACTGAATAAATACGGATTTTCGAATAATAAGCTTACACCTAAGACATTAATTAGAACAGTATACGTGACAACAGTATACACCTAAGTATTAAAAATTAAGATTTGAGTCATAACAATCTAGTTATGTTACATCCTCTCTAGGAAGTATGACCTTAATAAACTTTCCCCACATTGCCAGTAATTAAACGTAATCTTTTGGAGCCGTAAAAGCATACCGCGTTAGTCGTGATTTTGTACATAAAATAATTTCATCAGTTGCTATTGTAATAATATTTTTTTCTTTGCGTGTTACATGTATTAATTTGGGGAAGTAATCATTAAGAAAGCTTACGGCATAGTTTCATTTCATTTGATTTTTTTTAATTCTAAAATTTCCTTTTTAGGAGATTTGATCAGTTACTACATGGAGTGTCCGTTGACTGGGGGTGAGAAGTTGATTCAGCCATGCCCCAGGGACGAGGATAACGCAGTGTTGGAGTTGTTTGCCGAGGCGAAGCCACACTGAAAACATGTATTACTTAGCCAGCAATTGTGTTTATTCAACAATCGAAGAAAAAATCTACTGTTTGATGTTAAAGTAGTATAATTTAGGTATTTTTGCGCTGTGATGATCCAAATCGGCATTTTAGATTTTTTATGATTACGAAACTTGGTATTATATATACACACACACACACACACACATATGCATGTAAGGTAATTTGTGCGTCTGAATGTCTACGATAAGGTTGTATTTTTTTACATTTTAATGTAAGTCATTTGCGTGCTTTTTGATAAACATATAAAAATATATAATTTACTTTAATTATATAATTAACTTTTCTACATCACCATATTGAATACATGGACATATTTGTAGTGTTTTGCAACCTAGTGTTTGAAGTGATTGAAATGTAACAGGCAATTAAATGAAAATGTAATGTTTAACACAAACATGGATCTGTAGCATTGCCACATAGATATGTTTTATAAGGCTATCGTATGTGTTAGAAAATGATTGCTTCAACGACTTTGTTTGACACGACAAGGAGACAGGAGAAATGGTGAAGAAAATAGAACTTACTCGGTTGAATGCTGGATACAAAAGTGAATATATTTACAAGATGAAGCCAAAGCGCATGCACACAAAGGGTGAAAATGACGTGGTGCGCAAGCGCATAGGCTGGGGTAGGCTCACCACGCGCTCGCGCGCTCGCACAGTCTTCTTAATGTATAAATCTTAATAAGACGCCATGATGGCTATAGGACAAAAGTACATGTGTTAGTACGTAGCATTAGTAGCTGCGAGCGTGTTACAAAGGACTTTGGCGCACGATTACTTCAAAACGCTTGTTTCAACTTGCTATACCGAAAGATCCAGCAACTATTAGGGAATCATCATGTGAAATGTGCGTGAGTCAATAGGAAGAACTTGTAAATCTACTTTTTGGCGGCATGTGTGTCTACACACAACACGTCGCCGTAGCACTGCCCTCGTAGCGCAAAGTTGACAACATGGTTTCGACACTTTAATGTATTCTGTTACCGCTGCCTTGTTAAGCAAAAGGTTAACTGGAGGACAGAGTTTAGTGATGGTAATCAATTTATTTCAGTTCCCATTGTCCCACAGCAGTAATTTTGTATCGCAGAATTTAGTGAATTTCAAGTAATTTTACTGTCAGTTGTGTATTAGACTCAATTTTCATTAGTTATAATATCGGTTCTAAGTAATCAAATGAAATACTGTCCCAGGAGCTTGAAAATATTTTCACTTTGAATCGATTGGTTCATGATTTATAATTTTAGTAATACGGAAAATATGAAAAAAATGGACGATCCAAATCTCTACATTTTTTTTGAAAATACTTTTTTATATGATATAAATATCTCAATAATTATCCAACGTTTAGGCGTGAATATGTATAGCAAAACAAGCGATTAATATTAATGAGGAATCAATCCTCATAAGATTCAGCATTCTGTAGTATGCAGATTAGAAAATATTTTAGCAGTATTAAAGAGTCTTAGAATAAAGTCTAAACTAAAGAGATATTTGAAGAATAAAATTATTACCGCCAAAAGCTAAACTTTTGGCAACCATACGCCTATTGGTGCTCGGAGTTCCTCGAAAACTGACTCGCACAGCTAATGCAAATAAATGTTGTTTCTTTTATATAGTATATTTATTTTCCACTAGAGGGCGCTACAAACGAGTTTTTATCCATTAGTTAAACCCGGACTTTCAAATTCTAAACGATAAAATAAACCCGAAGATTGATAAAAAACAAAATTCCGTAAACTCGGGTTTCGGTAATCATTTGATAAGCCTAGTTTGGATTTAGTGAGATGAAATAAAAGGTTTAAATATACTTATAAACATAATTTTTGTTGTTGTTGTTTTTTGTCCTCCAACTTGCTTCAAACACAATTACCCCTCCCTCGAAAAACATTCTGTCTGCACTATATTGTGTGTCTTTTCACTATATTGTGTAATACATGGCTTGACTATCTGCAAAGATTTTTAAACTTGCGCCTCTTTTTTTAATATACTTTTTGGTGGCCCTCCTCATTCTGTTTTCTTGAGAATGTAATGGCAATATATACGTGTTCAGTAATGTAATGCAATGCGCGCGCCACACTTTGGAAACCTCTGATCAAGATAATTTTTACATACATCCTTCTCATGTTGTTCATTTTTAAGGTTATGAATAGCAGTGCACACAACATAGACACGATAAACACGTGCAGAAATATAACAAACGAGTATACAAGGAACAGATAGTTAACAGTTATATCAAGTACGAATGAAAAGATGTCTTCGAAAACGACACTGAAAGCAGCGTAAGTTTGTAAATTGAATTTTAAAATACACTTGTTTTCCTTTTGAAAAATAGTATTACATACAGAATGTATTGAATATTAACTTATATTCTTCGTTGTAGGATTGAACCTGTGGCGAAATTTGGTGCGTTCTACTCCGGTGGTCACATAGAGTGGCATGACAAACACCTCTATTGTCAGAACATCACCAGCATTACAAAAGTTAGCGTCGAAAGTGGCCTGCCGACGTTAGAAATCGCTCAAACCCTGCCTGACACTGACGAAGATCCTATCTTAACATTCACGACCGCTTGCGACGGGACTGTGACGGCACACAAAAGTGGATTATTGAAATTTTGGGACGAAAACGGAGCGCTACTCAAGCAATGGAAGTCGATTCATGCTGGCCCAATCGCCACGCTATGTTTCAAAGAGGAACTCCTGCTCAGTGGTGGGTCAGATGGTGTTGTTCGCGTGTGGGATATGAAGCATCATGCATGTATCTCAGCACTACGTGGCGCTGTGGGTGTTATCAACGTCCTTACGTATAATAATGAAGACATTTTTGCGTCGGGGGATGACGGCAGTATCATCTCGTGGAAGGACGGAAATGTGCAGCATACCTACAGTGGGCATTTCAGTAAAGTGACCTGTGTGAGATTTAGCAACAATGGTGAGCATTTTATCAGCGCAGGTAGAGATAGAGTGCTCATTTTGTGGACATTGAATAATACTCACGCTGTACGAACGGTGCCTGTGTATCAATCAATTGAGTCAATGCTGGTATTGCCTACACTTGCGAAACTTCCAATTGGAAAACTAAGCAATCCGGCTGGAATTATTGTCGCATGTGCGGGAGAGAAGGGGCGAATATCAGTATGGGATATGACCACATCGAGAGAGGTTTATCAGCAGGATAACTCTTTGATTAACGCTGCACCTGTGGAAGGTTCTTTAGCGGTAACACATTTACTTGCTGATAGCACAGATGGGAAGTTTGAAGAGTTGGCCTTAGTGTCAGCCGAACATAATATCATCATTCATCATCGCAAATCGTTTGCGATAATCAAACAGTTTGTTGGATGTACTGACCAGATTCACGATATTACACTTTGTGGGGATGACGACGTGAAACTTGCAGTTGCGACGAATAGTAACGATTTGAAAGTGTACACCGTGGCTACGATGAATTGCCATTTGCTTAAAGGACATACAGATATCATTCTATGCGTGGCTGTAGCTTCTTTCAATAAGAATATAATTGCATCTGGGAGTAAAGATCGCACGGTGCGTTTGTGGCGCGTTGACGATTTGCCGTTGTGCATTGCAACAGGTCTCCGACATGTAGCAGCGGTAAACACAGTGCGTTTCTTTACTTCCTGTTGCTCACTCCTCACAGGCAGCAATGATAATACAGTGAAATACTGGGATGTAAGTGGCGTTTCAAAGTTTCAAGAGAAAATTGATAATGTTGTGGAAATATCATCAAAATTTACGGCGAACGCGCACACAGCGACGATTAATGCCCTCGCTGTGAGCGTGAATGACAAGCTAGTGGCGTCCTGCGGTGATGATAAACTGATCAAACTATGGACGGAGAATTTGGTGCTGTTGGGCTCGCTGCAGGGACACAGGCGTGGCGTATGGTGCTGCCGTTTTTCGCCAATTGATCAGGTTTTAGCTAGTTGTTCAGGCGATTGTAGCGTGCGACTGTGGTCAATCGTCGACTTCACCTGCCTGAAGACGTTCGAACATCATGATGCGGCTGTGCTACGCGTCGAGTTCATCACCGCCGGCATGCAACTTCTCAGCTGTGGGGCGGATGGCCTTGTAAAGGTGGCTGATGTGCGCACGTCGGAGGCAACGCTCACACTCGACGCGCACGAAGGGCGCGTATGGTGCGTGACAATCGGCGCTGACGAACGCACCTTCTTCACGGGTGGCGCTGATTCGACGCTGGTTAAGTGGGAAGATGTGACGAATGAACGTCGCCTGGAGAAGCTCAAAGCACAGGAATTGAACGTGCTCGAAGAACAGCAGCTCTCTAATTATCTGCAGCAGGAGGAGTTTCTCAAGGCGCTTCGGTTGGGCCTCAAGTTGAAGAAGCCATTCATCGTGCTGAAGATCGTACGATCGGTGATGGCAAAGGGCGATGCACTTGGTGATGCCGTGCAAATGTTGGACACCGCCGAGAAGGAGACCCTTCTGCAGAACGCCAGTGATTGGAATACGAATAGTGGCACGTCGCATTGCGCACAGCTGGTGCTCAATATCCTCATACGTGAGATACAAACGGGGCGGTTTGCACCGGATAATTTGAGGAAGCTAATTGAGCAAAATGTGCGATACACTGAACGACATTACGCGCGTATGTCGAAACTAATGCGAGTTGGACGTTTTCTTGATTATACTTTGCAAAATATGGAATTATGAAAACTAATACCAGTTAGTTTGTTGACATTTAATTAAGAAAAATAATAATGCAACGGAATAATGACGTCTTTCACTAAAATAGTAGTGGTGTTATATTACTGTGTTCAATATTAAGAGGACCCTACGCGAAATCCACACTTTGTTCTAAAACATTTTCTAATATGCATGTTATAGAATGCCCATTCTCGTACAGATCGATTCCTCATCAAATATAGTTTGTTTTGATATACACATTTACGTCTAACTGTTGGGTAATTATTGAGATATATATCGTGTAAAAAACGTCTTTTCCAAAAATGTCGAGTTTTAGGTTTTTCATTTTTTTCAATTTCGCGAATGGCTAGGAAATCATGCACCAATTGGTTCAGCGTAAAAATATCTTCAAACTTCTGGGACAGTTTTTCATTTGATTACTTAGAAGCGATGTTATAAGTCATGAACGTTGAGTTTAATAATGCCGATGATTTCACTGACAGAAAAATGACTTGAAATTACTTCTTATGAAATTGCACTTTTATTTATATTTGCCTTGCTCCAACATATATTTGCCACAGTTTCCTGGCAACAATTTTTTTTATAACATGTTTAGATATCATTAAAGTTTACTCTAATAACGTCAACATTGCCGATCTCAAAAATGACTTGTTATAAACATTTCTAGAAGTATAAATCATGCACCAATCTCCACCTGGGGTAGTATTTCACTTGATTACTTAGGACCGATGTTAGAAGTCATAAAAGTTGAGCCTAATAACGGCAACGTTTTCTCGATCAGAAAAATGACTTGAAATGTCTTTTAAAGATCACACTATTTACATTTGCCACCTTTCTATGTATACAAATCATATATTAAGCGATTCGGAATTAAATTTGTCACAAACTAGCGATTAATTGTCTAGAGTAAATGTTATAGATTGTCGAAATTGAGTTCACTTATGAAGGCATGTCCAGAGGGTGGTGAAAGTACAAAAACATATATTTTGGCGTCTTCGGACACAACACATCAATAAACAAGGAACTTATTATTTTAAATATTAAAACACATTATTTTATTGTTAACTATTTGTATATTTTCACAAATTTATATTATGAATGATAATATAAATTGCCCTGTGACCTTCATACCCAAGGTAGGAATTCTCTAGAGATATTATTATTGTTTTAGAATTTTATTCGTACTTCCATCAATCTTTGGATTATAAATCACGCACCAATCGATTCAGTGTATAATTTCCAACAAACACCTTCTACACTTTTTCGTTTAGATTCTATTAGATAAAAGTTGAGCCTAATAACGGCATCATTTTCGCAGATAGTCAGTGTATGTTTCAGCTAGAGGAGGGGAACTTACAGATTTGTTTTTAATAGCTATTTTAGAATTCAAAATGATCTATTCCATCAGTTTACAAAAATGTATTCGCCGAAATGTATACAATTTCGTTGTGGATATATAAAGCACTACTGTTTTCTATGAATATAACAAATGTTGGTGGGGTAAATTCGACGTCAAATTAGCCTGGTGGCCACTGCATCTGACGACCAGAAAGCACATGCAAATGCAGATGATACACAGATTGTGCACCCACCGATCCATCGTTGATAACAAGTCGGAATCCCTTGTTGAGACCACGATCCTTGGCAATGCGGCGGGCGACAATCATGAGATGGCCGAGCAACTGCTCATCTTCATCAGCCGCCTTGGACAACTGCGGAATGCATTTCCGTGGAATAACCAGGAAGTGTGTTGGCGCCTGCGGATTAACGTCGTCGAAAGCCACGCACTAGATTTGAGATTAAACGGTAAGTAGTTATCACATGATCATGACCATCATGAGATAAAGCCTGTTTACTGAAGTACGATTGCAACTCCGATTGCTTCATCTTACGCGTTTAGTTTGTTCGACTTACTAACAGTGAAGGACTACGTACTTGATGCGGTATATAAATAATGAAAACTTGTGTGAAAAAATAATCAGGTACTGAGATAGCATGCAAAAAACGCGAGTGCAGAGGGTTAAGTCGGCAAATGGTGTAGCATTTTCACCTGCTCGTCCTCGTAGATGAATTTACATGGAATCTCACCGCGTAGAATCTTGCCGAACACAGTGTCTTCTCCGGGGAACGCACTCTGGGCAAGTTCCACTTCAGACGACATTATTTCAGCTGCTACTCGCTGTCAAACGAACGAAACGTGCTGTAATAATGAGAGAGCGTGAGAGCCGTGAGAGCGTTACCGTGGGGTTGACCACGGGTTGACACTTGATGTGACTTACAGCGCCTACAGGTATGTTTTGTCCGTTACACAGCGCCCTCGGTGTGGGCTGACGAAAAGTAGCTGAAAAGTTTGCAGAAACATGAACCAATCACAGAATTATTGTGCAAATAGCAACATTTTATCGCGCTTCAAGTGTACTAATTGTGCTGGTGTGTGCAGACGCGAGTTGGCTGGACGTTGTGCTGGAACAAAGTGACGAACCGTCTGCCGCCGAAGAATCGATACGCATCGGTATCCGCATGCACTTGCAAGCGATATTTGACGTTCGTCAACGTTGCGCTGTGCAGTGCGCTGTGTCGTTGTACTCTGGGGGGCAATCATAACAAGCCCGTGAGCCGTGCCGTTGTGACGGCACGCCCGTGATGTGCGTTCGGTTGTGAGCTGTAGGGCAGTCAATCCACTCGGACGTAGCGTCGCCGACGGCAGCAGGTGGGCAGGGGCGTGGGGGATTTTGCTGGCTGGCGAGGGAGGCTGGTGAGTACGCTGCCACCGCCATCACGCGCGCGCGAGTCGCAGGTTATGTTGCGCTCCTTCTTGTTACCAGCGACCCGCAGTGTTTGCGCGCTTTGTTCGTCGTTGTCGTCGTCGTATGCCGCGGCCGCTGCTGCAGCTATCTGACGGCGGCGGCACGGCGCATCGCACCTCCTGCAGGCAGGTAGGCACGTACGTCTTACAGCCCCAAGCCAAGACTCCCCAAATCACCCGTCAGCAGGCTATCAGCGCGCGTTGGGGCGATGCAAGTGAGTGCGTTCATTACGACTGCGGCGGCGTTCCTGACTAGGCCCTCCAATGGGCAACTGCCTTGCTTGCTTCAAGGAGCCATCGTTGTCGGCCCCAGAAAGCAACACTAACTGCCAAAAAGAAGGTGAGCATATGTTTGTTTCACAGGTCGGTCGGGCCTGCAGACTACACTGCTCTAGCCAGTCGACCTGGACTTCTCATGCATGACTCTTATTTGTTGACATATTTACAACTGCATGTCTTACTCAAATGATACAAAAGTCACAAACAACCTCAGCGACTACATGTTTCTATTGCCTTTGTATCATCTGTTTACTTGTTGTTTACTCTGTAATGCATGCTGATAATGAATGAGGAAGGCTGGCTGGCTGGCTGGTGTCAAGTGTCAGCTGTTGTCAGTTGTGTAGCGTCCTGACCGATTGTCGGCAGTGATTCTTGTTTACGGTGTCGTGTGTTGTAGAAATGCCTGAGGCGCCACTGTTTCCGCCATCGTCACATCACATTCCCAACACGCTCGCGCCGGAGACGAACCTGATCAGCAACGGCAACCACCACATCGCCGCCAGCGTCGTCGAGACGAACGCGCCGGCGATCGCACGTTTCTACAGCTACCAGAAGCGCACGACGGGCAAGAGCAGCAGCGCCCCAACGATGGGCGCTGCCGACAGCAAGACGCCGTCGGACACCAAGCTCAACCAGCTGTTCGACGGTTATCGCGACAAGTACGACGACGGCGTGATGCTCGAGGAGGGCATCGAACAGCTATGCAAGGATCTGCAGGTGTCGCCGGAGGACTTTCGCGTGTTGCTGCTCGCGTGGAAGCTCAACGCCGAGATGATGTGTCGTTTCACACGCGCCGAATTTGTCGGCGGCCTGCGGCGGCTGCGCGTCGACTCCATACGCGCGCTGCAGGCGCGCCTACCCGACCTGGTCTCCGAGGTGGACGCCAATTACGAGGCGTTCAAGGCACTCTACCGCTTCACGTTCAAATTCGGCCTAGACGCCGCCAGCGGCGAGCGCATCCTGCCGACAGAGACGGCGATGGCACTGTGGCGGCTCGTGTTCACCGTGCGCGAGCCACCCATCTTACGCCGCTGGCTCAACTTCCTCAAGCAGCACGAGCAATATCGCGGCATTCCCAAGGACACGTGGAACATGTTTCTCAACTTCTCCGACACGGTCGGCGACGACCTCAGCTCGTACGACGACAACGAAGCGTGGCCTAGCATATTCGACGACTTCGTCGAGTACGAGAACGATCAGGCGAACCAGAACGTTGCCAAAGAGGACAACCTGATGATCCCAAAGGTGGTCTAGTGATGGTGCCACGTGACGTGATTTTCCCCATGACGCTATACCTTTTTTATAAATCTTGAATAAACAAACACTATTCACACAGTAAATGAAAACAAAACGACAGAATGCAAAACAAACGCGACGAACGAAAATTGCGAACTGTATATATTTCTAGTGGTCGATTCGATAATGAGACGATTTGTAATTGTGTAATTGTACATGTTCTGTGACCGTGATTCTAATCTTAGTTAGTTTTCGTAGAGGGTGGAAGAGGTATTGCGAGGCCATGCAATGCCTGTAATCATTTGTTTCTACTTCCTTTTTCATTCTGGAAAATAATGAGACGTGCGGCTACATTTTCAAAAGATCGACTAAAAGTATGTTAAAGAAATTATGAATAAATCAATATAATAATTATTAATTCCTATATGTTACAATTGCTACTAATAAAACAAGATTGCCGAATATTTAATTAAATGCAGCCTGGGAAGGGATCGGTGCGATTCTTGCGCAGTACAAACTGAATCTTTCTATCCATGTCCTCATTGTAAATAGCCTTGCACCTTTCGTAGTTGATGCGACGACGAAACTGGCATGGTTTTTCATAGAAGCGCGTTCTGCGATACTGATCCAGGATGCCCTCCTTGCCTAGAATACGATTGAGAACCTTGCATGCCGAATCGACGTCGTTGTTTCGCACGAGAACAGTGCGTGCAAGAAACAATGGATGTCTCATTATTTCTAAAAGAACAAATGTGTAGTTTAACATAACCACAAAAACTGGGCATTTGTGAAAACCAATTCGGATTTTATGAATAAGTCTTAATGTTGTTAACTTACCTATCGATAATGGGCAGTACAAGTAATCGGAGTGTGTATATAACTTATTATTTAAAACTGTAATAAATAATCGAAGTTCGTGGAAAGTTGGGTTACAGAGATACAAATATCAATACGTAGATAATATCATAGAGGAATGAGAGAATTTTAAGCTTTACGGGAGATCTCGTTCACTGATCGACAAACTCCTAGAAGGAGGCGCTGCGTTCGCCGGCAATTTTTTTTCGGTGGGAATTTGAATTGTCGAAAGTGTGTATATCAGAACAAACTATATTTATTAAAGAATCGGTCCGTGCAAGCATGGGTATGCAGATTAGAAAATATTTTAGAACAAAATTTAAATTTCACGTTTTAGTTCCATATTTTGCCTCTACGTGGCACCAGTCGCGCAGGGTTCTCTTAACAGGCTACATAAACCGATTTAGGCAACTTGTGATGCCTTGGATTAAGTTGAAAGTATTAAATTTAAATAATTTCGTTATCAGGTGCATAAAATATTAATAAATCGTTCGGAAAGTGTACAGAATACCTTGTAGATATTTACTCTCTATTTGACTTGATTCTTTATAGCGCAATAAGGCTGAATGGAAGAATATAACAGGACATAAAGGGGAAAAAAATATCTCAAAATTTATACAACCTAGATACATAGAAAAAACTGCTAAAAATATTATATTAAATTAATAAGGTGCACGAGATAATCCTTTTTAATGATTATTGGATAAAAAAATTCTTAAAAAATGTTAATATTAGAGCTGAAAAATCTTTTCTTTCTGTTAATAAAACCCTCCGTATGGTAGTGGTACCTAATGTAAAAATTCAGTACTTACACCAACACACGGTCACTTGGAATTTATGGTCGGGCTGTACTGCATGGTATACACCAGACGCAAATGTCTGCTTTCTTTGTTTCCTACAATCCGTCTCTCACAAGTTTTTTTTTATTTAGATTTTAATGAAGTCGAATGCGGTAATATAAATGTACTTGCAGATTGCGCGACCTCGCTTGAATTATTTCTTCATTGCAATAAAATGAATTGAAATGAGCATTGAAATCCTCATCAAACCGTATGGGGAAATTTGTGATACGAATGGTTTGAAATTTTAATTATCGTGTGAATTTTGGTTGAATGTTTATCATATTCGTGTGTTCAGAGTTTTTACAGCTGAGCTAAAGGTAGCTGTTGTTTTTTCGTAAGTTTTGTTTTCAATTGTGTATTCAATATTAAGGCAAGAAGTTAGGAGATTGATGGCATCGTAGTAATGTTTAGATAAGTATTTTAATACTTTTCAAATTTTGTTGAAAAACATATTCATCATTTTCCACGATCGTGTTTAGATGTAAAGGACTTAGAATAACATTGACGATGAGATTGTACATAATATCGATAAACGGATTTTAAATGTTGTTTTGCGCTAATTGTCAGTGGTGTTTGTTATTTTCGTTTGAAAATTTCGTTGGATTTATAAGAGATACCATGTCTAAAGTTTGTTTGACGTCATTTAATTGTCAAAATTGTGATTTTGCCAATTTTCAAAATATTTGCACTATACAAATACATAGTAAAAATTCTTTTACGGGTTACCTGGTCTCCATATATTGTAAACAAGAATGTCTTTGGGATTGTTGCGTGCATGTACCATCCTTGTTATTACAATGTCTTTTGGATTATATGCGTACGGTGAGCAGATAATTTAACAATTTTTCTAATGCAATTTTCGGTCTGCATCTGGAAATTTCAGAGCCCATGCTACGATGCTACTTCTGTAGGGACTGCGAGACGGGCTATGAGAACACCGCCATTCAATGTAATCCGCAATTCTATTTCTGCATATTCCTGGCGCATCGTAACGGCTCCGTAGATCGTTACTGCGGCGACTACGGCAATTGCACCGGCTTGGTGGAGGCGGGCGGAAATTGTTCTATGTGCTCGGCAGACTACTGCAATTCGGACTTCCATTCGGGAGATGCGGTCATCACCAACTTTTCCCTACGCCTGTACGTTATTACATTGATCGTTAATGCGGCGACTTAACCCATCAACGACGACCGTATCTAACGATTTTGTCACACATCTGCTTGCAAAATATCACTACTTGGCAATAAATTTTTAGTGAGCAACAAGCAACAAGTGTACGTGTTTCAACATATTTACTAAACCAGAACGGTTTTGAAGTAAAACTTCGATACGCGCGCTTAAATTGGGGAGGAAATTAGCGAATACGAAGCTTAGAAATTAACAATCTTATTTTTATTTTAATGTTTTTTATTAATTTGTAATTAAACCCTTTGAAAGACTTTTTTAAATTTCTGTTCACCAATAATCGACTCGAGCCGGCGCACCTCGGTTGCATGGACACAAAGAATCATTCACGCATCCATCATTCGAGTGATTAATAATAATACACATACAATACAATAAACGTAATGCGAAATCATTATTCTTTAGTTTCCGAATGTTCGATGATGTTTCGGGACGTTTACTAAGTGGCAGCCCTTTTTTGTACTGCGCGTTCACCTAGCACACATTCAGTTCTTGTCAGTGTTGTCATATAAGGAAAGGTGAAGATATGAAGCTCATACGGCGTTCGGATAACGACTAGGTTTATTTGGAAAAACTCAAACCTCATAACCGGTGATTGCCGCCCACAAATATACCTCCTTGCGGTACCACCACTTTTACCACAACATCTTAATTTCGTACATATCTCGCATCTACTCATCCCTGGGAACGTCTTGCCTATTCCATATTTGCCTTACGATCCAGAGTTTAAGCGAGATGGAGGTCGATTTAAGAAACATATGTCTTATCTGTAAACTAAGTAATGCGCAACAATATGTTCCTCTATATTGACTTACCCGCATTGATTGGCTTTTCATCGTGCCAGTAAACAATGTTAATAGACATTTCGAATTTTGATTGTATTGAAGATTCATTATAATTATTCTTGTTGCGAACCACCAGAAATAACTAAAGTTCGCGAGAATGAGGTGCAGAGCGCTTCTAATGACTGTTTGGTGAAACGATCCAAGAAATTTTACATTCAACAAAGACTTTCATGCCGACAACTACCCGTTACTTAGAAGGTCTGTTGGAATAGTTGAGTAATGTATACTTTCTTGGGTAAAACTAACTTTATTTACAAAATATTCACAACAGGAAACATTTGGTTGACAACTTTACCCACCCTACCTCTTCCTCCGGAGGTGCAACCACTTCAAACATGGTTGGTAGCCAATCAGCGGAGACCCGAAAGAGCATAACTCTCTCGCTTAAATCAACCAGAGCCGATCAGAATTGCGCGCACACAATATCTGCGAACCACGTTAGCTGAGGCGGACGCAAGAATGACCCAAAGCGCGTAAAACCAAAACTATAGCAAAAAAACTCGAGCTGTATGTCCATGAAGTCGATGTTTCAAACTGATTGATTTTGCTCTGTTTCTCTTCTAATTTCCC
>WSZQ02009776.1:22212-33648 GCA_019419845.2 Weissflogia rhopalogaster | reverse complement strand
AAAAAATCTTTTTATAGATTAGTTTTTATAGATTTTGTACAGATATCTTCCAACAAATTAGTAAACATTTCCTCAATAGCGAAATAAAGCATATAATAACATATTTAATAGCAAAATAAAGCGTTTGAAAAACAAGGAAATAAACCTTATTTTGTAGCATCAACTAGAGTAAGTTACTAAACGCTCAAACTGCAATCATAACACTAACAAAAACCAATAAAAGCTCGCGCGCAATAAAGTCGACGGAACAATAAAAAAGCGCTTACAACATCGCCGCGCACAACGAGGCTCTCCAAACACCGAAGCTTTTCAACGCCCCGTGCTAAATTTAAATTTCCACCACGCGGTCGGTCGGCCGTCGTTGAATACACGAGATTTTTCAGTTTTCCCAGTGCCGAGCATCGTCGTCGCCGTCGCGTCGCGCACGTTTTTCCTAACCTCAATTACATCTCATCATCTCTAATCAACCAATCTACTATTCAATTAAAACCTTTAAATTTTAACACGCTACAAAGACGTCTTATAAATTTTTGATCATACAAATGTTGAAATATTTGAAAACAAAGCTCTAAATTACAAAAAAAAAACGTGACTTATAATGTGACTTAAGTACATATAGCAATGTTGACTTATGGTGCGATAGAGTAATGTGTAATTTAAGACGTCATTGACGCTGACGTCCTCCGTGAAGTTAATTTTACGCAGCTTCAAGTTTTCAGCTTTAAAAGTACGACTTAAGTGACGTCACTGCGTCAAATTGAGCGCGTGGCGGACGTCGTAATGGAACATATGGAATGTTACTCAGCATCTCATGTTCTAAGCAGTGTACACTTCAAAAGTTTGTTCTTCATTTGTTCTTTGAATGTTATTAAATGTCATTTAACACTTATTAAAACTGGAACATTTTAAATTTTGAAAATCATAAAATTGTGAAATTTAAAATTTGGAAAATTTAAAATTTAGTAATTTTTGAAATTTTTGAAAATCTCAAATTTGAAAATTCTAAATGTTGAAAATTTTAAATTTTGAAATTTTAAAAATGTAATGTCTTAAACAAAGTGATGCTCAAGGATGTTAATAAATTATTTACATATTATCACCGTCGGTGCATAACACAGGATGCTGTTTTCCTGCCAGTTGTGTGTTCAACTTAGTCAAGGTTGGTTTTATTTAAGTTTTTGGTGCATTTTCTTGGAATTTTTAGCTTTTATTACTTCTTTTATGTTTTCGGTAACTAAATTTTGAATGAAAACTTCAATACGCATGGGAGTAAACCGGTGGAATGCGAATCGAATTTAGGAGGCGAATACCTCGGAAACTAACAATCCAATTTTAACTTTTCGTTTTTTGCAATGTGTTTATTGTTTCAACTTGAGAGATAGGCTATTTTATATTTTCGTTCTTTTTAATTTAAACCTTTGAGGATTTTTTAAAAATTATTTCAGCGGCGTTCACTCGTGTCACTTTATTTCACATCATAATTATTAAGAGCGGTGCGAAATTTTGCTCACTATAAACGACAAGTGGGGCTTAATCGCTCAAAAAATTCTATTCTGTCCCATCCTTGATCAGTTACGCACATATTCACATAAAAAACGGGCAAGAATTCACACAAATATGATACATAATCATAGGTGAATCAGCAACACCTTATACGAGACACGCGTTCATTATAGTATATTGTACTACGAGTTTGTAATCTTATATAACAACTGGTCATACTTGTAAAAAATGTGCATTACATGCGAATTGTACACTATACTTCTCTACGACTATTATATGCGAAAATAAAAATGAGTAGATTTAGTTTTCTGGCTTCGGTGTGTTTGTTATCAACATAAACAGGTTATGTGTCCACTCGTTGAGACAGGAGCGATCCGATTTGATGCAGACTCATAGTATGCTACCCACGTGTGTGTGGCGCCACCTTGGAAGTAGTTCTGGTCGTGGGCTTTGAACTTTGAACTTGCCTTGTGCAAAGTCTGTAAAGCTGACTTATAATCGTTTTAAGCAATTAGTGCCTCGTTGTTTCGAAAAAAACTTGGAAAAATATTTGTCTGATACTAGCGAATATAGAAGGAAGGGAGAGTAATAAATGACTAGAATGAGGTGAAACTACTGATAGAAGTAACTATAAGTCCCCTGAGTGTTGTTACCTTTTGGAATTCTACATTGAAAATACTACGTTTAAAATAATACGCTTTTAGGGATTTTGGTACGAAGTGATATTGGGGTTGGTAGTGCCGACGCACGCTTAAGTCGCGCATGTGCAGCAACCCCTACCCTATCTATCATATTGGCGCTTCTTGTGCCGAACCTTTGTAAATAAAGTTAGCTTTTATCAAGCATTGCACCGAGTAAGTACGTTTTTAACCTCTCCTGTCGACGTGTCTCGAACCCAGTTTTTAGTGTTTTGTACGTGTTTATTCCGTTGGTGAACTCGCCAAAGCCCTTAGTGCCCCGCAACCTTACAAATCTCGGGATAATAATTTTATGACAAGCCGCTTACGCGCATTTACAACACGCGCATGCGCTTCGCAGGACGCAGTCACTGGCAATGGCGCGGCGTGCGCACGCAGCGCATAGCAAACTTAAGGCCTATTGCGAATACATCAATGCACGACGACAACCCCAGCTATAAAACTACCATGAACCCATTGTATAGCTTGCTTGCCTAAAACATCATCGACCAGTTCTATTATGATCAGCCTTAGCTTGTGTCTATCATAACTTAATCGACATTGTTAATATAATGTATATATTATTCAACATGAGTGGAAAAAGTACTTTGTCGGAGGGACAGAGAGAGAGAGAGAGTTTAATAATTAACTAAATACACCAAATGCGGACAATAAATAAGCGTTATCTAGGGTTACACGTAATAAAAATTAAAAACAAAAGATATCTGAACTATTTATGATATGACTAGTATTTCTCAAATTGTAGGTGCAATACCATCCAAAATTGTTCAAATTTTATCGAACGTAGACAATTTTCTAATGCACAAAACATGCAAATATATTGATGAAAAAACATAAAAGTTTAAGAACCACCATTGGAAGCCGTACTGGCTCGTATATATCCCAGACAGAGCGTAATAGGAATGCGCATAACTTTCACGAGGCATTTTTCCACCGTGAAGCGAGCGCGCTTCGGAAAACTGCGATGCTCCTGTATTGAACATTTTCCAGCGGAAAAAACGCCGCATCTCGTTTTGTTCGCATTGCACGAAAGTTGCATATGAAAGCAGGAGGAGAGAAAAATTGCACGCGTTTACTATACGTATTCCCAACTATTTATCGAGATTTATCGATATCGTGGATAACAGACGTTTCATTTCTTTATTATTGAGGGAGAACTGACTTGAAATATTTATAACGAAAAATATAGGAATTTCCTTGTTTCATATTTCCTTGTCAACATATTGATATATTGTTTAGTGGGATGGAAGTGGAGTAAGTGCACTTCAATTTTTAGTTTATTTTGCTTTCAACCCATTTATCTATAATTTGTTTTATAATATTTTAGCCTATATTTAATTCATTGAATATTTGAGTGAATACAATTCCATTATAATAGATAAAAACGCAAATTTTACTTCTATATTTTAACCTAAAATGGGGCAAGCTAATAAATGTTATAATATTAGTAGTAAGAATTCAATATTTAATGTTAAAAAATATTTTTTCGTATATACGTTTCGAAATGCGGCTTAAGCGCACACTGTAGCGAGAGGAAATAAGCGGTTTGAAGTAAGCGTGCGCCAAAATCGTCAAGCGTGCGTCAAAATACGTGAATACGTGTTAAGAAGAAGTATTGAGAAAAATAAAGCGCACTCCAAGAAGTGTGTGTTTGCTATCAACATAAACAGGTTAGGTTAGGTTAGGTTAGGCCCGCTACTCATGACACGCGCATGCGCTACGCAGGACGCAGTCTCTGGTAACGGCGCGGCGAGCGCACGCTGCGCATAACAAAGCCAAGGTCTATTGCGAATACAGCAATGCACGACGACGTCCCCACCTATGAAAGTACTATGAACGCATCGTATAGCTTGCTTGCCTAGTACCAGTACTGTTATGATCAGCCGTAAGTTGTGTATATAATAACATAATCAAGGTGGAGAATAATGGATGCTGATTTAAAGAATTCTGATTGTGCTTATTATGTTTATATTATATTTTACATTTGGGTTTATATTTATAATATAGGTTATATTTAAATTAGGGTGTAAATTATTTAAGTTTGGGTTTATCCTCCAATAAGAAGTTATACGTTCGAAAACATATATATCCTAAAAAATTATATCATAATGTATAATATACATTATGATGAATTCATATTATACAGATGGTTATGTTGTACAAAATATAAATATACATGTTAGAGGAAAATGTAAATAAAATGTAGTCAAATCAAGTTTAAGACTCACGAAAAAAGCATTCTAAATCGTTTCGAAAACCCGAAAAAGTAATACCCTAAGTTGGCAAACTTTTCAAAGTTAACAAACTTGCCAACACGGCAATAAAAATCCCTACAATCCTTTGGATTTTCCAAACCTTCCGGAAAAGTTTAGCGTCTACAAGGCATTTAAACTTTGAATGTAGCTGAAAATTCAGTCTCCTACTTCTTTGTGCCCAGTTGAGGCACAAACTGTGCACAACGCAGTCGAAAAGCTCGGAATTGTGAAATTGTGCATAAAATTAAAAAAAAAAATGGAATGAATATAATCTGTCTTCCTAGTGATTTTTCTGTATTTATTGTGCTGTTATATCTTCAATCTCAATCGAAATTTAAATTATTCGTTGGTAGAAAACCACGGTCCTCGTATATTTGCTTAAAAATTACCACGCATCAACTTCTCTTCATCAAAGCTGAACGAAAGCTTGAAAAATCGAAAGCATGTTACACTATAAAAATTCAAAGTATTTTATTTGTTCATTCGTGAAAAACGCCGAAAAACTGGTATCGAAAGAGTGTATCGCCCTGAACAAAACCAAGATGAGAATTACCGACATGTAAAAATGACCATGCTCTTGCACTCGTTGCTACTCTGATATCTGATCTGATCTGGGTCAGTGAACAATATAAATGATTGGAGTTTAAGAGGCCCGAAGTAGGGACTGTAAACTGTTTAAAGCATATATTGATGACGGTCGAGGTGTTTAAAAACCTCGGCTATCACTTTAAATCGTTAGAGGCATAGAAGGAACATGTCAGGTGCATTTAAGGGAGGGCAAATAGGTGTTGAATAAAACGAAAATGGGGAAAAGGAAAGCGGGAAATGGAGAAAGTGGGGGAATAATTGGGAAATTCCAATAAAACTCTAGGATGCGTGTGAAGCCCGTTCTGATGTTTGGTATGGAAGTGTTGAGCCTGTATGAACGGAGTGTATTAGAGAGGGAACAGGTCTTCGGAATCATTGTCTTCTAGCACTATGAAAAGTCCTTCAAAGTTTATAATTCGTGGCAGAGGAGCATATAGTAATATTAGAGAATAATTTCTTTGATAGTCATACACAACTTCATTAATGTTCTACATCGAAACTTATGGAATACCATAGCACATCCTGATACTTAAGGAAAATGATTTCGAATTCCGTTTATTTATTTTTTATTATTATTCATGGCAATAGTATATGTACTATATTACGCGCCCTAAATTCTTAAAGGGTTAAATTAAAAAGAACAAAAAAGGCTACCTTTTAAGTTGAAAGAATTCACTCATTAAAAGAAAGAAAAGTTTAAAATAGAACCATTAGTTTCTGAGGTATACGCCGCCTAAATTTGGCTCACATTCAGGTGTTTACTCTCCAAGATAGGTACTTACAAAAATTTTATTTCAAAAATCCCTCTGTTTTATACGAATCCTGAATAAATAATGCCACGTACTCGTAAACGACTTGATTCCATATTCTGTGTATAAAATCTAAATGGAATTACTCTTTGAATCATATAAAACCCTTAAAACCTTAATTACAAATTTTCTACCCGTTCAAATTATAATTCCGACACACACTTCTCCATTTGCCCACAAGTGTTTTTCATGTGTTTTCATTAGTACCAGGTTGAAACTTTTAAACTTTCATACTAGAGCCACAATTGGCCCATCTTGAATCTGCGTTTTTCCTCATCGCAATTCAACTCAGAAATGTATTACTCAGTCTAGTTAATACCACCAGTGCGTACATAGCGTAGCGTACCTAGTCTATCCTAACCATGTTTCGAGCTGTACCGAGTGACACATTACCGCGTCGTTAACGTTGGTGGTTTTTGGCGAAGGCGCCGGGCAATGCACGGCACCGCTCTCGCGTTGCACTCTCGCATTTATTTCGCGCACGTAGCACGTTAATGAAAGACCGACTTAATTAAACTCGGCGTGTAATCACTAAAGCGTCCGGAAGCTGTGTTGTACGTGATGGTGTGCATGGGTGTACGTGTATGTATGTTCAGTTGTGTGTATTGTATTCGTGTGTATGAGTATGTATATGACTATGTGTGCGTGTGGGTATTTGTGTATGTATAGTTGAGTTTACGTAAATATGTATGCATGTATAAGTATGCTACGTAGGTGTGTGAATGTGTGTGTGTGTGTGTGTAGGTGTACATGTGCGTAAATGTATTTCAACATGTTACCGTGTATGTATGTATGTGTGAGTGAGTAAGTGTACACAGATTCGCATCTATAGTTTGTGCTAATGTGCGTGTGTGTCGATGTGGGTGTATTTTATGTGTGCATGAGTATGTATTCGTGGTTGTGTGTATTTTCTGTGTGCAGGCCGTGGTGAGAGTGCTTCAGCGAGCCTTTTGATTAAATTGAATAAATCTTTAAAAACGGGCACAAGCGTTTGTAGCGCCAACGACAATGGGTCCGGGTGGGCGGAGGGTGATGATGGCGATGGTAATTGCGTAAAGTTTGTGATTGTTTGCAATTTTCGACAAAGTTGCGACACGTAGGCAGCGCTGCAAGGAAAATTTGCGGGGGTGAACCTTAGAAAAAAAAACACTCCAAGGAAAACGGAAGGAAAGGAAATGCCATTCAAAAGCATTACTGTTGCTGTTGTGTTGTTATTAGTTATAGTTTATTAAAACTGTTGACAGTTTATTTAAATTATTATTATTATTATTATTGTTTTTATTGGTACGTTTATAACATCTGAATACAATTTAAAGCGTATAATAGACCTTGTTTTGTTCGACCCTTATAGACACAGACTTAGGTTCTGTGTTTTGTGATTTTTTTTATTATTCCTCATCTATGACATTATTTTATTGCATTTGCTGTAATCACGTAAATATAATGAATTATCGGGTGGAGAGAATGAGGGCTTTATGCTTATTATTCACACAGGATCCTGGACTATATGCCAATAACCATCGCACCTGGACTCATCGTCGCGTGGGCAAATCATCGTCGGGCTCATCATCGCGGAGACATTTCATCGATAGCGTTATAAAACAGAAACAGCTGCTTCAATTGTTAAAAATATCTGTTATAGGTTTTGAAATTCATGTAATTATGATTGCCATATACATTAAATGAAAGCGATGAAATCGATATTGCGAATAAAGCATTATATATTATGTTTTATATCCAATTTGGTATCAAAATTTCAATCCGAATTCAATGAAAGCATATTAATACAAATTATTTTTAATTTAAACGAATACATTTCGGAAATAACTAATTAATGACGTTTGTGAGTAGGTAGATAACGCATGAGTACAGCTCCCTGGCTTGACCATCGCAAGCGGTCACTGTTTCGGGTACAACCGCTAGCAATAAATTATTCATGCAACGTGGACGCCCCCAATAAAGGAATCTAAACTTTTTTTTGCATAATTGGGATTTTACAATCTTTTTCTCTAGTAATTATCAATTTCTTATTTTGCAGTTCTAAAATTTTGAAAAGGTGATGGGATGATGTTGTTTGACAATTTAGGTTGTTTTAATCATTCGTCACAGCTATCACTTTGTATTAACGTTGATTTATTGCACACACCATTAATTCTCATTTCAGTTACTCTAGATGTAAGGAAAAAGAAATCGGCCGCGATCTTTGAATGAACGTCAAAGATTTAAATATAACCCTATGATGAATTGTGTAAAACAAAGCAACTTCTGTGTTATCCATAACCGCTATTCATAGTCAATACAACCACCTTCCAAATGAAATACTAATTAAAACAATAAATGAGCGCACATTATTCGCGGAAGCGGTGCGCAATTGTTGCGTCGGCTTTGATGATGATAATAGGCGCGGTTCTTTACTACAGTGGGCAGATATACTTAGGTTAATCGGAGTGGAAAGTTGCGAAATGCTTTGAACTCGCCGCCGCCGCCGCCGCCACAACTGTTAACATCGACGCGTCACTGCCATCGCAAATAAGTTCGGAGATACTCCACTTTTCGCGAATCGTATGCACCTACACGTAAATGTCTATGACTGTATCTTTATATTTGAGTATACTGGGTGTAAGAGTATGCATAGCTGTTTAAGTGTATGTGTGGGTGTGTAAATGTAATGTTGCAGCTACTGCGAAGGAGTGTGTTTGTGTGAAAAAGTATATGTGTGAGTTTGTGTGTATGTAAGTTGTGTATGCGTGTATGTAAGTGTGTGCATGTGTGTATGTAAGTGTGTGTATGTGTGGGGAAGGGTGTGATTGAATGTGTGAGAGTGAATGATTGAGTGTGAATGATTGAGTGAGTGTGTGTGTATATATGCGTGTGTGTGTATAATCGTGTGGGTGTATGTGTGTGTGGGTGTATGTGTGGGTGCGTGTGTGTGCGGGTGGGTGTATGTGTATAAGTGTACATTAGCATAGGTGTGTATGTGTGTGTATATGTGTGTATGGGCATGTGTCGGCATGTGTGTGTATGCGTAAATCTGTCTGTTTCCCTTAGTGTAAGTGTGTAAGTGTATGAATTTAGTTGTAGTGCATGAGTGTAAGTATAAGTGTGTGCATGTGTCCGTATGCATTATTGTGTGTATCTATGCGAGTGTTGTATGTGTAATTGTGATTGTGACTGAATAAGTGTGAAAGTCAGTTAGAGCCGTCGCCACCGCAACAGGCTTTGTAATGCGAAACTATTGTACCAGGCGTTCAGTGGGGGAGCGTCGCGCCGCCGACGATGGCAGGCAGCAAACAACAATACGAGCGTCGAATAAGCAAAGTGTCGATTGCAACAATTTCAGCGATTGCCATTGTTTTCCTGGCGCGACTCTATTTGCTAACGATGCTAACGATCGCATATCGGCCCACCTTTATTCAATCGCTGCGCGTAATTGGAAAGCCAACTACGTCGCGGTGCGGCCTTCCTCTGAATATAATGTAACAACTCTTTCGTATTCGATATTGCAGTTTGTTCGAGTCTGTTTCAAGTTTATAGACAGTTTCATTAAGTTTATCATTCAAATTATCAAATTACGCAAAATACGGTACTGTACGCAAAAATACGGTAAATCACGGTACTGTAATATCAGTATGTGCTATAACATTTCATTAATTTTGACGTGGAACATTCTATGAAGTTGCTTATGAATGTCACATTATTTAATACTATTCCACGTTTTCTAATACTATCTAAAATATAAGCATTTATTATTATCATCGATATTAATTAATTATTTTTCCTATTTTCAGATAGTTTAAATTAATTAAAAATAAAACGTCCCGAAAATAAATTGAAGACATGAAGAGAAATCTCCGTCGCTATCGATACAATTTCGGCAAGAAGTCTTCAATTAAGAAGAAGACTGCAGTGCAGCCGGTGCAGCCTTCGAAATCACGGAGGGCGTGCCTGGGAAATCGTGTGGAAAGCGGCCAGTTTGACTAGGAACATCTCAGCGGCGGATAAAAGGAGGAGCAATGGAGAGGACGCGTTCGTTTCGTCGCCGCCGTCGTGCCGAAAAGCCGCTCGGGACGAAGATCAAGGACTGCATACGGAATTTCGTCGCTTTCATGTTCTCCAATGTCGGGATTATTGGCCTCGTGGTTGGTATTCGTCTTTAGTTTATTAATATCACAGGAATTTGAATTTAAAAGCACGAAAGCTTCCTTCTTAAAGAAGAAAATTGATTTAAAATTAAGCAAATTTTAAAATGGTTTTAAAAAGGTTAAATTCGAGGTGTTTATAAATGAATATCGGTGTATCAATGCTTTGTAGTTTTAATTACATGATACTTACAATATTAATTAACATATTAGATTAAAAAGCAACTCAAACAGTTTTTTTTGTCAACTTAGAAATATTCAGACTTTGAAAGTGAAGCTTTTAAAAAGCTTTTTGTTCAATATTGCCGTATTGATGCTATAACCAGTTTTAAAAGCCTTTTCAGAGGCTCCTTTACAACGGGAGTTGTTCAGGGATGACCCAGGGGTAGTGCTGAAAGAGATAGAGAGACTTTCACGCAAATTCTGACGAAATTCATCCCGAAAACCAGTCGTAAAGTAACAATTACGCCGATGAATGTGTGAGAGTTATACAGTAACACTTACAATTTGACCCGTCATGTTTTGGGTTATTTCAGTTGAAAAGGCCTACAGATCACGACAGATTCATATATTGAAAATCTATAAGCTTGTAGGTAAAACTATTTGAGTTTCTCTTTCATATGATGTATTAATCAAAGTTGTAAATTATATGTTGTAAAAATAATAGAGCATTAAAACCCCGATATTCATTTATAGACACTGTAATACCCAAAGAATTTTGATACTTGTAGGAATTTAATGTCATGTAACTTTTAAACTTTTAGGTAGGATATGCAATAGCAGGTTCCTTTATCTTCATGAAAATCGAAGGCGAAGCCAAGAGAGAACCTGTAACATCAGTAAATGGTAACCGCACGGACATCGCCGAAAAGTTTTGGAACCTCACGTACAAGACCAATATCTTTGATGAAGACACCTGGTGGATTAATGCATCAGCTCTGATGTTGATCTATCAGGAAACTACAGTGAATGCCATTTTGAAGTGAGTTTTTATTATTCGAATCAAAACCTGATGAAATTCACTAAAATTATTCACATAATTTTTAGAACGAATCCTCTAAACTATGTGTAGTCCTTTTTCCTTGCTTATTAAGACCTTAATAGTTGAAATGGGAACTTGAATATTTTAAAAATGAATTGCTGTTTATAAAGAAATAATATAATATTGTTTATAGTGAAGGATATGATGGAAGTGATGATGAAGACTACCGCAAGGAATGGAGTTTTTCCAGTGCTTTCCTATTTTCGTTGACTGTTATCACTACAATTGGTAAGTTTATCGATATTATTATAAACACATGTAGTACTTAAAAAAGTTATTACTAAATAACATGAACCTGCGTATTTGAGAGATCACAACCTAGATATGTTTGAAGCTGTCAAAGTTTGAGAGTCCCCTTGAGATTAAAATGTTTGGTATTAATAGGAAACAGTGTTTCCTTAA
>WSZQ02009665.1:18232-36354 GCA_019419845.2 Weissflogia rhopalogaster | reverse complement strand
CTGCGGCGGGGCTGTGCAAACCACCAGCCAGCGGCGGAAAAAGACCGCGGGGACGCACATGCGATGTAGAAAGTCCGAGTACTACTATATCAACGTGGATGTGCTCGAAACGAGCACCAGGTGCCTTAATTTTCGCAAGAGGTGCAACGGTATGGCGGGAAACCTTGGATCGTTGGCACTGAAGGCATAATTGTGCCCATCTCCTGCAGTCAACTTGCGTTTGGCGTTGGGCCACACAAAGCGTTGGAGGACTGCCTTGGCGGTGGCGTTAGTTCGCCTCTGGAGGCAATGTTTGTCACGGGGTCGACTAGCCTACTATGTTTAATATCTACCAAAAGTCCATAATGCGCGAGAAAATCTGCACCAATAATCGCTTTGCTAACATCGGCGATAATAAGTTGCCAAGGGAAATTACGGCGAAAACCAAAATTCGGCGCCACAATTACATGTCCGTACGTCCGGATTGGGGTACCATTAGCCGCTGCCAATGTATACCTGCTTTGCCGTACCTGGCCGGGTACTTTAGTTCGGGGAATCACGCTCACATCCGCACCAGTGTCTATTAGATATGCGGTGGACGATCTTGAATCACGGTCAACTAATGTCAAACGGCGTAAATTTGCATGACAATCAGTCGCCGCGTCTACAGATTGTCGTGCTTGCCGTCTCCCTACGCGAAATAACACGGTTCCTCGCACTTAATTGCGTCTTTAGCGAATCTACTATGGTACCAGCACATAAATTGTCTTTTCGGGGACTTATCTCGAGATGAGCTGCGTTGGCGGCTGCGGCGATCACGAGAGTAGTCTCGTCCACGGGCGTCCATGTTGTAAATTTGGGCTTGAGAATTATGTTGTTGGTGTAGGACCGCAATCTGTTGCTGCATTTGGTGCTGCATTTGTTGCTGCATCTGTTGTTGCATATGTTACTGCATCTCCTGGGTGATGTTCTCGGGCGTTTGGGTAGCCATTTTTGCACTAATTTTCCACTACGCGAGACTTACGAGAATAATCGCGGATGAAAGTTCACAGATCACGTCGGGGTCACCACTGAGGAATACGTGTTATGTAACGTTGAGACGGGAGATCTGTGAACGTGGTGTAGTGAAAAGTACACTGCTTCAAGACAGAGTTTATTACAAAGTAACAAGTGTAAGTGCCCAAGACTGCTGACCGCGTAGACGTAGACCAAAGAGAAGACGTTGTGTTCGTGAGTGTGGTTGAGAACCAAGTGTTTTTTTTTTTGTAATTTGTTTTAGAATACTTTAACCCGCTATTGGAACCAATCTTATATAATGTTCTATTAAGTTCTTAATGCCGAATTCTAAAATATATAGTAAAATATTCTAGAATCTTTAGTTATTCCCTACTATGGACGTATGGAGAAAACAGTAATTATCAAAAATATCCTAAAAATGTATGAAAACTTTTGATACTTGTCGATACCGATACATTTTTGGCACCCCTAGCCTAGCACAGTTAAACTCTCTGTTGTTCGCATCATAATGCCTGAATAACCAAATTCAATTTTATTGGATAAAAATGAAACTGATCTTAAGTTGAACCTTAAGTTGAATGATTACAAATGATATTCAAAATGGCAATATAAATTTACCATATACCATCGATAGTTCACAAATAGATATTAAGAACTTGTAACATAAAGACAGACTATAAGAATGTCTGTATTTATTCAAATATTATAAAAATACAATTTGTACCTGGGCAATTTTATGTCCATTGCGCATCATTTCAGTGTAATAAGCATGTCCAAGTCCTTTAGGATCCGGTATATACGTTTCTTCACGACCACTAACAATTTTGGTCTCTTTATCGTAGCTACACTGTGCAACTTGCATTGTTGCAAATATACTTGTTAACTTGCGAAATTGACAATTATTAGATGATGAACGTTGTTAGCGAGTTTATAGACTGAGAGTGACGGGACACTTGTACAGCAATATATAAACTTTCTTGACGTACTAAAAATCAATTAGATAACTTCAACCAGCTTTAAACGTTATGACCTTCTATTATCTTATAATATTCAAATATTGCTTTTAATATTTTTATGATGAATATCATCTTGCACAAATGACCAACAATAAAGTCAAATTATGTATATTTTATGTGTTTATACCTTTTATATTATATTATTTATTATGGTATAATTATTTATTTAACATGTTTGTATAAATTTTACAAATGAAAAATCTGTGGACAGAAGATGAACTAACACGCAGACAACTGTGCCACGAAGTCGATTTCTGTTAAAGCAATATTTACCTTAAACTTTTTTACGGCAAAATTTTGAATTTTTTCGGACAAAGAGCGCGAAAGGGCGGAAACTTCCATTGGCAAAAACCCATTCAAGTCAAAGGCGGACATCTCGTGCACGACCATGGTTAATTTATAAGAGCCATTTTTTAAATTTATTCCGATAGCGAGTAGAGAATTTTATTGATATTGTATAATCGTACAGAGTACACTTTACAATTTTTGTGCTGTATCAATTGTAATAATAGTTAGTAATTGAAAATGGTAAAAAAACTACTATATATTACAAAGTATACATAATAATACAACCATGAAAGTTTTAAACCTCTACAATCGGAGCCAAATTCAGTGTAGTAATAAGTTCAATAAATATGAATATAAAAATTGATTCATTTGTTAGATGACTGGCCATGAAAATAGTTCTCAGCAATGAATCTATTAATAAAGTATAATCAGAAACAACATCACCATACCAATTATATATTGGAATTCCAGTTTTCCTTCAGAATTTGGCTGATATGTTCATAATGAGAGATATAAGTTGAAGGTTAAAATTGAATAGTTTTATTGAAAATAAAAACAATCGTCAAGTCGTTTTCCTTACCTATGAATTTCATTTTAAAATACTGACTATTCAAATATTGTTATCTTTTTAGGCTTTATAATATATTCTTATGAAGTATGGTTCATTTGTATCATTAAATTGTGCAACTCTTTGAAATCGTCAGCCTCGCATCGTAAGACTTGGTAATTTGCCGAAGAAAATTTCTTTATAAAATAACAACCCTAAGCCTAAATAACAAATAACAACCCTAAAGCCAGTAGACTAAGGCTTTGGGGACACTTGTTTTTGTTGATATCGCCCCCAGGTATTGGAACTCCTGAATTTGCTGATATTGATGATGTTTTGTCATAGCTGTAGTTTAAACCTGATTGCGGTACGACTAATTACCATGCACTAATAATCCACTAATAATCACTGTAAGTGATGGTAATCATGGGGAGAATACATGTTTGGAAAATCTTGATGTAGAGACCAACTGTATTCATTTAAAGAGTTTTGTATACTTTTTCATGAAGTGTATGCCTTAAAAATAGTGTATTTCGAAAGTACTCTTTTTCAGCTCCTTTTTGAACTCGTTTCTTGGCATGAGAAACTTGGATTGTAATTTTGCCGGACATGGCAGAAAAACATCTAATATATAAAGTATGCTCACTTTGAACAATATATGTAACACTATATGAAAAACATCATTGAATACAATGTGTCACTGTATATAATATGTTGGTGAATATAAAATTTGGATTTACAAATAAGTCGTTTTAATAGAAATTCAAGCATGAATATGTATAATATGTATAATAATGGATATGTAAAATATTATGATATAATAACCCAATCTTTTAGAATCACTGGTATTTGTTAAATCCATTTTACTACCACTACCGCCACCTATGAAACATTTTCCTACATATCCTATTCATTCGCGTTGCAAACCACCGAACCGCATGACAGTTCGTATCGCAGAGCGCAATGGTGGCCACAACAGATGAGTTCTATTGATCAGTCAGTGCGTGCGGTGTCGTCGTAGTGTCGGAAAAATGTGAGAGTTTTTCGTTTAAATAAACAACAATGTGGATTCCGACGAAAACGAAGAAATATGGCGTTGGTAAGTACAGCATCACATTTCATACAACACCCCTCTCTGTCCAGTCGCGACTTCCAGGACTGATATCACCTCTATACGTTCAGTTGCACATAATGTTAACTTCAATGCATAAATCGATTGACTTTTGTTTACGATCAAACTAATGTAATTATTTCTAATTGCATTTGGATCAGCTGGCGGCGTTCTAATCCAACATTCCTCAGCCGCACCATTAGATGATTCCAAGTATTGCTCGTGCAAGGTATGCAAATTGAGATCTATGCAACCGATAAACAATATCCGTGCATAATAATGCATAAACAATGTTCAAGTAATTGCACATCAGACTAATCACGACACGGGGTTAATTGATTAATTTCCTAGGAAGAACGCGATATGATTCCATTTTTACGACTCCTGAATTGATCGTTAAGGATAATTGCAGGATTAAAAGGCGAGAATGTTGACCCTATACCGCTGATAAGCACAACAACCGTAATTAAAATCCTCCTGAACTCTGGTGGATGGGTTGACGACGTGGGTGGCTGGCTAATTTGATAAATCGTCGTTGTTTGCGCGATTTGTTGCACATTGCGAAACGCGTGCGTTTTTTCGGTGCAATTACGGGGTTAATTCGTCGTGATTACTTGATAACCGCTCTTGATTTTCTCGCCGGCGGCGACCGGCAGCATTGTAAACTGGTGATGATTGTCGCAGACGCACAACTTCCGGTTTTGAATGCGCTCCAAGTTGTTGTATGCGAGCATATTATTCGGTTGCGGCTGCGAGTTGTGCTGGAGGAAAGCATGAATCCTTTTCTGAATTGCTCGTTTGTCTTCTGCTCACATTCGATGTACCCCAGCGGCATGCATTTACATAACTGATGCGAGGTGTTGACGATGTATGCGTGTTTGGAGCAGTGCGTTTTCGAAAACATTACTTCCTGCCTTGCGTTCGTCCGGAATTTATTATTAGATATTTTATTGTGTGGCGGTCGTAAGAAGATCGCGGGTTTTGCAGATATAAGATGAGAAATACATATGTGAAATTCCTGGAGATTTTTTACATTCATTCTTATTAAAATTTCATACATTCAATAGACTTTAAGAGAGATTATTTCTTTAATAATGTTTGAAATTTTTAGTTTATTAAAAAGGTAAAATGTCGCCGATATTTTTTCGCTTATCATGTGAGTCCGACTACGTTAGGGGAAATTATTAATTTGAAAATATGCACCTGCATAGGTACCTTCTAAAGGCAACTATACTTTCAAATCAGATTAGTCTAGTAAAAAAAGAATCCGGATCTAATAACGTACAGGGAAATTACTATGATTACTACACTTAAATTCAATAAGGAAGACTTTTATCGATATTTGCGGGTCGGCAACCCATTTACTAGTTTCGAAGTGTTTCGAGTGTTAAAAATGTCATCAGGCTCCCAACATTTTACTAATTATTCTGATTTTTTGTTGATTTTGACCAGCATTCAATATGTTGTAGACCCTGGATAATTATCGTACCATCTGATAATTGACTTAGTGTAAAATAAAGGTCATGTCAGAATTCCCTTCAGGAAAATAATTTTTTATCTATTCTTCCATTAATTGTGGCAAATATATCGAATATTTCGCACAATATTTCAAAATGAGGTATTAATTTCGTTTTTAAGCAAAATCATTTTGTTATTTTGAAGAGATCGATTTTTATAGCCTTTTGTGATTGTATAGTTACTAACAATTACATGGGAAAAGGAAATAAATGTAATCAAGAAATAAATTTAGTTCTAATCATTATCTTTGAACGGAACAACTCATAATCAGAAAGAAAACAAACATGGTCCATTTTGAAGAAATGCTTCACCGGGACTATAAAAAGGTCAATCCTGTCCTGTCCCAGTCGCAAAAAATTACTTTCAGATCCTATTTCCGAAATCATTTCTATCCTGTTAATTTTTTGCATTTAACAGAACCTTTTCATTATCATCCTGTGAAAAAAGGCAAAGTTTTTGGGCTCATGTCGTTGGGGTTCTAAATAGATGAATTAAGTTAAGATACAAATAACTGTTTACAATTAGAGATCGTACGTCAGATATTACTTTTGTCCGGTTAATTTCGTAATTTTATCCGATTTGTTTGAAGAGCTCTAAATAGAGCAATCCTGCCAAGTTACTAGCAGGTTTTTGGAGATCTTGTTCTCTAAAACCCTTCTTTACAATATCACTTTTTTTCGTAATCGATCAGTAAATCATGTAAATATGGACGGAACTGCTATATTTGATCCGAAAGTAGGAAGCATTATGAGTCATAGATTCTCCAGGGTTCTAAATATATTAATTATGTTAAGTTACAAATCTCCGCAACCAATCTATTTCTAAAATTATTATCGGCACTTTTTCAGAAACTTTCTCTATCAATTATCTATCTATCAATAGAGACTTCTATATTTTATTTTCAAAGAAAGGATAATTGTGGAAAAACCTTCACAGGGATAATAACATTTTTCGAATCTGTATTTACCAGTCTCAAAGATGTCTTCTTTTGGAAATTATTAATTTTATAAGAATAAATGGATTTTAATTTATATTTAGATCAACAATTAACAGTTGCATGTATTAAATTCCGTTGTTTTTTATGTGGTGAGAAATTCGGAAATACTGTTATTGTAGATTTGAAGATCATTTTCGTTGTCTGTATGGCTTTCTCATCACATTAAAGCAAAACAATTTATTTTATTCTTTGATGTCTATTCTCAGTCGTGATGTTGCTCAATCTCCTTATTGAATACTAATTTAGTAAACAATAGAGTTTTGTGTTTTCATATTTCAAACATTTCGCCGGAATCATTGATAATGTTATCTCGATCAAAGTTCAATTTACATCCTTTGTGCCAAATGACTAATGAATTGCAATTATAGTTTTTTAGACAGATCTATTGTTTGATAAAAGAAAATTGATTATTTACACATTTTCGTTTTAAATTAAAAACATGAACTCTCGTCAGCGTCGCTCTATTCAATTTCTGTGTTTTTACGTTTATGAGATAACGTTGATGGCTTAATTGTACTATAAAACTTTATCACATACACCTTGTAAGTTTTTGATAAGTTTCAAAATGGTTGATAAAGTCAGTTTTGAAATGCGAAATTTCTAGGAACTATATAATTCAATTTTAGAACACATTATTTTCCTCCTGTTTGTATTAATCTAAACTTGATTTATACATTTCAACACCTACTACTCGTAAAGTCTATTTTCCGCATAGATTTGTGAAAATACACGTATTTCAAGGTAAAACGTCTCTTCATAGCACAAACTGCGCACGTTCCACTGCATAAAATTCATCTCGTTGCTATTATTAAAGTCTTCGTATTACCACTAACATTTCGTAGTATTTACTCTACGGTAGTCTGTAGAAATACGCTGCAAGCCGCGCACTTTGGATGTGAATGGGAGGAAGTAAAAGTACTCCACGAAATTATCGCCCGCGTATTAAATTGCGCGCTCGTTTCTCGTCTTTACGACAAGTTGTCGCGTTTATTTTGCATTTTGCCAGCGCTGTGCATTTTACCATCGCTCGCCGTGGAATGTGTGGGGTAATGGTTGTCGTCAAGTTTGCAATGGCAAAAATGGTCTGGTATTAAATTCACGAGACCCGCACCATAAATAGAATAAAATGTCTGCTAATATTACATAATTACATGTTATGAAAACTTAATATCGGTCAAAGAAACGACGTTTATCTGATACTGGTTACTGTTTATCTGATTATTACGATTAAACATCAATTACTTCAAGAATTCGACTTATTGATAACTAATGATTATGACGTGGAAAAGTGTCATCAATCAATGACAAAATATCGATATTACTGATTTTCGATACATCGATATAATATCGAAATCAGTAAGCATTGATATATCGCATTACAATTGTAATGCATTAATAGAATAATGAGTGGATGCCGATCTTTTCTCATGTCAAGAAAATACCTATGGTTATTTGTCGAAATTAAAAAATAGCAATATATCGATATATTTTTTAACGCAATATTTATAGATGTAATAGGTAAATTGTAATTAGTAAGTAATAATATTTTTCTTTATAATATGCGCATTATATTAACGATTTTGATTAATTAATGATATACATAACGTACAGCTGATCATAACAGTACTGGTAGATGAACAAATTTCAGTATTGTTTTTGCTTAAGAAATGTCTTACATATCTTTAATTTTTTATGCTAAGCAAACAATGCGTTATAGTTCCTATAATAATGCCGCATCGAGTCCATGCCGAAATCCCACTCAATGCGGCTGCGACGTAATAAATGTGGTAGATCATGGATGAAAGACTAATCAATTCAATGCTTTGTGGCGGTCACTGTGCAGTTCCCGCACAAAGAGCGAACAAATACCGCATAAACATCCGCCAACCAGACATAAACATCCCGAATGCTGAGGCGTCGAAAACGTCACCGCGAGAACGTAACTCTCGCGTTTCCATGATGACGAACAAAGGAATGGTCGCGTCATCACCTCCATCTTTGATGTCCTCCTGGGGGTAGTCAACCAATTCCCCACAATCGGCACACTGTCATCCCCATCAAGTCTGTCTTCACCAACAAGTCCGTCTTCATCAACAGCACAACCACTCCCACAATTTTAATTTTACTATTTACGTAACTTTCATTAAGAAAATTAATGTTTTTTGATCATATTGTTGTTAATATATATTTAAACAGGAGTAATATTCATGGGAACGAAAATATTGAGCAACTTTCATCAGTTAAATACTGCGAATATGTATTTAAAGAAAAACAGCTGTTCCAACAGTTTGCAAATTTCACATTTAATCGAATGGTGAATTATGAGACATACGAAAAAAAGAATTTAAACTAGACATTGTTAGAAAAACTCAATATTTGCATGTTCGATATCTCAATGACTATTTATCTTTAGGCCTAATCTGATATACCAAAACAAACTATATTTAATGGAGAATCAATCCCTGTCTGAACGAGAATTCTACGAATTGAATATTAGAAATAGGCAATAGATTTCAAGACATAAATAAAATTAATAATTAATATGGGCCTCATTGATTATTGAACAGGGCATTTTGTTTTGTCGATACAATCTCCTTGATATCGCACATATCCTTCTTGGCAGTAGCAACCAGCGCGGCAGTTCTTCGGGCATTTTACAATTTCGTCTTCACACTTGGAATCGCAATATCCACATGTTTTGTATACTTCGTTCTTCCGACATAAAGCTGCAAAAACATATGTTACCAGATGATACTTGAAACCTTAGTTGAGTTACTTGTGCAGTCTTCAATATCCACACATTTGTTGGTAGATTTATCTAAAACGAGAGGTTCTTTGCAGAAACATCCCTGACGGCAGTCAAATGTACAGGCTATTGGATTGGGATTTTCGCATGTTTTCACACAACTTGATGATTGACATTGTCGATATTCTTGAAGAGGATCACTGCATACTAAATTAATCATATAATATAGTTTATTTCCAAAGTTATCAATTAAAATATTATATGAAATAACAATAAATATAGAACGTTAATCATGTTTTACCAACCTTCAACGAGCTGATATTGTATTTCTAGTATTTCTTACGATAACTTACCATTAGCAGACCAAGCTGACAAATAGAAAGTCGACAACACGACGACGACTAGTAGATTAGACATGCTGTACGCTTTTGTTATTTATCACAAATGAAAGACTGGTAATCCTCACAGTTTGTCATTCGCGTTTTATATAATTTGGCGCATTGTTAAGCAGAGGTACAGTCAGTACACAAAGTGCCATTATATAAACTTGCTTTATTATCACGCTGATATAGGAAATCCCATTTACATGGAAAACGCGATTCATATGTTTGCAATGTTATTTCTGTTAACTGCGCATGAAAAACGTGATTACAAACTACCTTTGGCGCATTAATTGTGCTGTCATAAAATGAAGTCTAGCATGATTTATGACACATTGTGTTGATTTCTCCTTGCAGCAATTTATAATTGGCGCGGAGATTCACGATGCGGCCTGCCACTGGAGATCGGCGAGACGGTGCAGATCCTCGAGGAGTGCGCCGGCTGGTATCGCGGTTTCACCACCAAGAATCGCTCCATGAAGGGCATCTTTCCGCAGGCATACATCCACCTCAAACCATGCAAGGTCGACAACGAGGGGCTCTTCGAGAGCGTCGTGCCGCTGGAAGATCCTGTTGTTCGCGAGGTTACCCTCGTACTTCGCGAATGGAACGAGATTTGGAAGCGGCTCTTTGTGGTAAGTCAGTTTAGAAGGAAATTTACCTAGGATAACCGTGTTCAGGGTACTCGGGAATAAGTTTGCCAGTTTTATACAGTGAAATTGGAGAGAAAGTCTTAATAATAATTCTTGTGGATGTTAGATAATTTGGCCCTTGCGGCCTATAGTTGAGACATCTATGATCTCGACTGATAGCACAATGCTTTGATGAATTTTCAATGAACACGAATTATTTATCCCCAGTTGTTCTGGATATAGAAGTATTCACATGTTTACTGCAGATGTCAGTCATATAAACGACTATTGAATCAGTGCTAATTTTGGTTTGAGTTTATTCAAGGTTATTTCAAGATTCACTCAGAAATTGAAATTTTATTAGCGTAGAATTTCACTTTTCCCTTTGGAAACCCATAAGTTTTAACATAAACTCAGCTACTCTAAAAAGATGGGGTACCCTTTTCAAATCCTAGTGGTAACATCAATTGTTACCCAGAACGTGCATGAATAAATACACTACGTGTCCGCTACTTGCAGGAACGCGAAACATACAAATTCGATACGGTTGGCAAGGTGATGCGGGATTTGCTCGAATGGCGCCGGCAGCTTGTCTCCGGCACATTGACCCAGGACCAAACGAAGGAGCTCAAATTGAAGATTATTGCCAAAATCGATTGGGGAAATCGGTAAGTCTGATTTGAGTTATTTTTGCCCAACTGCATGAACAAAGTAAAACCACATGATGTATGCTTCTCTTTTAAATTTCCTTTTATTGTCGGCATTTTAAGGCACTAAAACGCGTAAATATTCATAAAAATAATCGTACAGTCTTACTAAATAGATGAACGAAAAAAATATTAAAATTAAAAGCTCAATTCCTATTAAAAAGATTAAACAACACTATCGCAGAATGCATAGGTCACGAGTATGCACAACCTTCCGGTGTTCGAAACAGCTCGCCTAAAAACTAAATGCTACAATAATCACAATAATTCTTATCTTCTACCTTTCTATGCATCTGTACGCTTTCAAGAAAATGTTACCTAAGGAATTCCTTATTCGTTAACGACACTAACTTTGATTTAAAAAGTTTGAAGAGGCGAGAGATCTAATAATACTATGGCGCTTTCGAATGTATGTGTGCGAATTGTGTGTGCGTCTTCTCCGTTTGTCAAATGGGCGCTTCTTATTTATGTATCGATTGGAGGGGGAGGGCAGTGATTATGTCTCCGTTTCTTTCCCATACTTCTGAATTTCTGGATAAATCGGGCTCATTTCGAGCGTGCTAGGCGCCGATGGCAGGTTGCTGTTACTGCCATAGTTCAGACGCCGCACCAGTTCATCGAGAATCTCGCCAAATACCATCAGATTCATATTCTGACCAAGCAGGTGGAGTAGCAGGAAATCGCCCACTTGCGTTTTGCGTATGATGGCGTCCACGCCCTGTGGAGTGCCGAAACGGAAGCGCCTCCGCAGGATAGTCTCACGCGTTGTAGGTAGCAGGACAACGGCGGCAGAATAAACAAGCGCGAGACCTGAGAGCACTGCGAGAATGATGAACCAGAACCACAGAAAGATGTAGATCTTCTCGTTCAGGATGTTCAGGGCCAGAACGCACATGGCGTCGTGCTCCTGAATGGTGCCTGATGCTCCGTATTTGTGGAAGGAGCACTTGGTGATACGCGGGAAGACTTTGATCATTGGGTCGGTGCGGTTTTCTTGGTTCATGTTGGAAAAGTTGATGACCTCGGAGCCGTAGGTGAGGAAGGTACCGCCGAGGAATTTGTCAGTCATGAAAATGTTCACCATCTAAAAAAAGAGGTCTGTTAGTTTCCAATTGCCGGTATCAATATAGCGTACTTACAACATTCACGAAGTTCAAGGCTTCGCAGAGGAAGTAACCAAATGCGTAGGTGTTGTGTAAGTGCAGGCTTTCAATTACGTACTGAACTAAACGGCTCACGCGGTGGGCACGATCGTCTTTGCTACCTACCATTGCTCCACGCATCCCATCTGAAATCATGCGGATTTTGCCTTCTTCCCAAGTTTTCCAGATCCAATGTGGCAGATAAAATAAAATGCCCTAAAAATAAACATTTATACACAATTATAAATATATCCAACACTTTGAAATTATAAAAATATACAAAACCTTTTTAGATATATTAATTTTGAACGAAAAGAACTTATGGAATAATGTTAAGTAACTTTAAAAATTATATTAAAAAGTTAATTTACTTTATCGAAATTATGAAAATCGCAAAATGACTTATTTAAGAACTAAAGATCAATTATGCACAAATTGGGGAAGTAATATGCGGATACCTTCTGTACGAAACGCTATTTCGAGTTATTTAATTGATACGAAAAATGTCTGAAAATTTATACTTGAAATTGGATATACCGTCATTTGCACACAAGATTACTCATCTTTTACGCAAGGGGAGTTAGACAAGATGAATAACGGGAATTGTTTCCAGTTAGAAAACAAATTTAAATGCTTCAAACGAACTCTCAAAATGCAACGTTTTACCTCTACTCGTGACAAATCTATTACTTAAGGCATCATCTAGTGCACCAGCCTGTGGCTATTTTAATTAACATATTTCAAATGAATTTGAAACAAAAGTACTATAATGGTCCAAAATGAAACCAAAGATTTGACGACCATTGAAATATTCATCCATATTATGATATTCGCTTTTTTTTATATCGAACAAAACACGGTACTCTCATAAAGTAGGGGTGAAACAATAAAATTGTAATATTTACCTGCGCAAAGAGTACGAATGGTACCCACTGATAATAGCTGTGGTAACTCTTGTCCTGATGCTCATTTCCAAGTCCCGGAAAAGCCACATGCGTCCCCACCGGCTTGTGCACCTCGTTCGGTAATGTAAACGTATATGTTATCCAACAAAACGTATTTATCACGTGTATCGGTACGCCACCGTCGTTGATGCATTGAATCGGCTCACCTGTAATTGCACAAATTGGCGATAAATTCGCGATTAGCTACCGCGAGGGAGCATGTTAACAAACGCAATGAATGCAAACGTCCTGCGTCTGCTTCCCTTACCGATTAAGTTATTGGCGGTGACGATAATGCAGCAGCTGAACAGAATCGCCGACGTGATTCGATAATGCGCCCTGAACACCATATTGTCTATTACGGCTTTGTCGATGAGATAGCGGACTTTGACAAAGCCCGCCACCGCAGATACCATTCCAAAGACGGACATTTTCCTAGATTATTCCTGCGAAACAAATACTATTACGATTTTTCACAGCATTATTAATGAACAAAGCACAGAAAGCATGAACATATAAACAGGATCCTACGTTATCAGCATTAATTCAACACCCACGTGCTTGAATGTGCACAAATCAGCAATATGCAAACTATAACTAGACTACAACTAGAAACTTTGAAGACCGTATTGTTTCAGAATTGATTAAATATTTACTCCAAATACGGCTTTGTGATTAATTTTATAGTGGAAACACGACATTCCAACACCTACGTGATGTTACAGGGAATGAGGAAAAACAAAATTTTATATTCTCCAAGAAACTGAATACCATTTTAGGCGTGGTTGTGATAAGCCAAGGAAATTCTAATCTTAGAAAATACCAGCATAAACAAGCCGCACCGTTTCGCATAGCATTTCTGTCTCATGTCGTGTGAGGTGGTCTCTGTTAGCAAATAAAATTGAAACCTGTTTCCTTCACACAATGGTGCATTTACTTTAGCTTCGCTTGAAAGGTGGTTTACCAACATTTGCATTCACCCATTGCCTTTTAACAGCAGTTTTCGGTACCTATATTCCACTTTAAATTATAAAATAAATTGTTACATATTTTTCAAAATTTTCGGAAATTAGCGTTTGCATTTCTTTGTTTAAGCGTGATAACGGTAATCCGCATTACAATATGTTACGCAACATTATCATTAGTTTCGTGAAATACATCCGGTAAAAAATAGGTTCGCATGTTTTTTTTTCTTTAGAAAACAGTAGATTAAGCATAATTAACATAAACGTTAATAATGTATGTACATCTCGCATACATTATAATGTGCAGGTAATTTGCGTTTTATGCATACGTCCTTCAAATTGATACTCTAAGTTGTTTCAAATGCTTTACTAAACGGTAATTTGTGAGAATATTGTTTAGCTCGTGGATTAAATATTGCTGAGAACAGATTGGGTAATAGGTAAAGTTTGGTTGTTTCCAGGAAATATGCGGTTTCTCGTAGATTGAAATCGCAGCAATGAAAACAGTTGCTTTATGAGTCACAATAATTCTTAAGTAAAGTCATGGACGATGAAATTCCACCGCATTGAATGAGACAGACTTGCGTGCTTTATTATTGCCCGGTTGGGTGTGTTTGCCAGGTAGCGCAAAACGGATTAAGTTATAAGTATGCGCTTTTTGCCACAGTTCAGTGGACGTTTTTAACGCTGCTTGTTGGATGCCTCCAAGATAATACATCTTCTTGGGCTGAAACGCTTCGTTTAAGAAACGAGGCGCTTACCTGCCGAGACGCCCGCTCTACCTGAATGAGATGCTTATCGCAGGGATTAATTTACTGAGTACCGGCACCGCTTCATCTCGTGAGTCAAGCGCGGCACCGAGAGCAAATACGCACGTTTGCATTCGGCTGTGAAGAGATGAGAATCTGGTGGCTCACCATCAGTTAAATATGCTTCGCCATGTGCACACGAGCACGCCAAGCAAATGCTGATAATTACCAAGTGTGATAGGCTTATTTGCGCTTTTCTGATAATGTTTGCGTGCTATGATTTACGATGGTAACCTGCTTGGAAGTTCATTAAAAATGATATCACATGATTCAGTATTTATTATTTACTTGGCTTAACTAAATGTGAAATAATAAGTAATGTGATTGGGAATTCAGAGGTCAGCTAATGTTGATTATCACTGTGGGCCTGGGGCATATAGAGTTGCTACAATTGCTTTAAATTGAACCACAGCATGCAGGGTCACAGCGTGACCGTACCGAATGAAGTGCTTAATTACGCATTTTTGTTTTGCTACGCAACGTATAGTCGAGCAGTGCATATTGCAACTAAATGCTTGCAGCACACGCAAACCAGATTTGGAATTTGTGTCAACTTTCTTGAGCTCAGCCACGCTTGATCTCATTGTTAGACAGACGATGATCAAGCTGAACGTTTGAAGTTGCATAATTCAAACATAGTAAGATGAAGGAATGTGCACACATCTCACCGCATTTGAAAGGAGTAGAGAAATACGAGTATATTTACCTTCGTCCCTTTGTCCCAAAAGTTAAAATAATCTCAAGCGTTTTGGTGCTAGTTTTATCACAGATATTGTGCTGGTACGCAGCGTTATGTCTGCGTACACGTCCGTTTTGATGCACACCGTCGAAAAACTTAACGAAAAAACTGAGCAACAATAAGGAGAACGCTTCAGAATGCCGAGTTTAAAACATGTTTGTCATACGACTAACACCGCTGACGCTAACGCACTGCGGATAGCATATAAACTGTTGCTGCTGTTGAAGTCTATTTCGTGGTGGGGACCGCAGCCGGCGTGAGTCTTTATTCAACACATGATGGTGCGCTTTTATATTCCTCCTCTCGACCGCCATGTTGTAAATCTTATTCGCTTGTGAATACCAACAAGATGCATCAGACGGAGAGAAGGTACACCCCATGCCATGCCGACGGCAACGAAATATGGATGGCTCGCATTGGAAGAAAGAAAGCTTTCTTTGAATATATTAAAATACGTATTTGAATATTGGAAAATTTAGTTACAAAATCAATATTTCAGCATTCTACTGCTTGATATATTCAGTCCGCTTGAAAATTAAAGGTTTGCGACCTGTGGAAACAGGTAGCAAACGCACCCTCATTGAGCAGGTTATTGAAGATATGCGTCACCCTTGGTGTCGTGTTCTTGTCTAGATTTTGATATTTACGCGCTGGTTCGGATTTTATTTGATGGTGAAAATGAGTTCGGTACAAATACTTGGGATTTTAATAATACGTTTTATGGCCGTGTGGAATTGGGAATATCCCATTTTAAGTGCGCTGCTAAAGACGAGTAGTAGCACACTCATGGAATGTTTGCAAGTGAGCCCTCTTTCTCTGGGCGCTTGGGAAGCGGTTCATCTCCATTCCTCTGGTACCGGGATACCTTGCCTTCTATATTCCACCGATTGGAACTCACCTGTATGGTTACAACCGGTCTGCATACCTAAAGAAGTACAGCCGATTTCATAAGACTCGCGGTGAGGAGTTCCAGTGGTTTAGGAGAGGTGCGCGGGTCTCGGGCGACATGAGAAACAAGCGCACTCGAGCGATAAACCAGGACCGGTCTTAACGTTGTCTTCGTGCGCGGCCCAAGTCGGGGGACCACCACCGTACATATCTCGCCTGGTCTTGTCAGCGCCGAACGAAGACGGAGTTCTCTTGTGTGCCGGGTCGCGCTGACCTGACACTTGAAAGGAGACTCGGTGATGTCGGCTCCCAGGCTCGGCGAGAGCATTCTCGACTGCGTTTTTTCCCAGCTACCTGTGATGAGACGGTGTGGTGTAGGCGAGTTTAAATTTACATTTAAATACTTTAAATTTAATTTAAATACTCTGTACCGCTGTTTGCGTTGGTACGAGCGGTGAAAATCGTGCTGGACAGGTACGTCAGTACCTCGTTTCTTGTTACCTTTAATGGAGGCACTCTCATTATGTATTTTTAACAAAATATTAAAGGCTATTACAAAGCCCGAGGTGGTTATTATGCTACCTAGCTGCTTAATATGTAGACTAGTGGAAATTTTCAAGGAAACTGCCTTTCATACCGATGTGAAACGAGCTTGTTAGGAGCAGTTAGAGTTAGGAGCAAAGAAGTAGAACGAGCATCGATCTCTCGTGATCGGTTAATGCGATTCGAACATAATGATCATTTGTGGGCATTCGCTGCGAAACAGCGTTGGTCGGCGGCTCTGGGACTACCGTTGGGTCGCGGTTACACAGAAGTCTATGATTGATGTTCCCGTGAAGAAGTGGATTCCACTTGTGTGAGTCAAGCCTTCTGTCTTCTGTCTTCAAGTCTTCTGCGTAAGCTGGGGAGTGCGAACGCGCGTGTAAGAGTGGGAGTCGTCGCGTACAGGTAGAGTGGTCGACGCCAACCTCCTCTCACCCGCTGATGCTGTATTCCGTGGCGCAAAGGATGATACATTCAGAAAACATACAAAACAATCCCTGGGAAAACGGCTCGAAGAGCAATCAAAGCGCTCACTGACTGGCATTGCCAATATTGTCAGTGATGAGCGATGTGTTACAAATTGGTCACTGTTTTCATAATCCATCGGCGTGAATTGTACATTATCGAATTCGCAGATTCGTCGCTGGGTCCGCCTGGTCTGCAATGGCGGTACTGCCGGTTCATTAACCTCGCAGAAGGCTAACGTATTCATTACGTTTTACACCGTGTCAACTGCATATTTTATTAGGATGGGCTCGTGACCTCTCGCGGGCCACGCATTGCACTGCTCGGCTTGGAAACGCGCCGAAGAAGTATGCGCGAAGACGATGGCCGCCGACTTTAGAATGCGCTATTTGCTCCTACGTATTGCACTACTACGCGATGCATGTGAATGCTTTTTCTTTTATTTCTTCGTTCGTGGGTATGCAATGCATGCTGTTATTGAAAGAAGTGTGCTTGGAAGTTTTATTAGATTCCAACAAGTTGGCAATGAACGTTACTTGATCTGTCTATGATTATAATTTTATGGTGTGCCTCACACTACAAATAAAATACAAAGTTAACTATGCTTATGCTGCTAAATACTTTGCATTTTTCAGTTTAAAATCATTTTAATAAAGCCTTGTTGAAAACTTCATTGCCATTATTGAACT
>WSZQ02009554.1:0-24988 GCA_019419845.2 Weissflogia rhopalogaster | reverse complement strand
TTATAAATGTAAATCATACATAAATCGATTAGGTTAATCTGATAGTTATACTCATTGTCAGTTGGGAGCTGACATGTTATATAACGGTATGTACTTTGTCAGTATTTTATTATATTTGGTTTAAACATTATTAATAACCATTCAAAAGTAATGGTCTTTTGAACACATTCAAAACATCGTTTAGGTTAGGCTAGAACCTATTTTCTCATATATACTTATAAAAGTTATCTGAGATTATCTGGGAACATGATTTAGACATGTAGATTTTTTTACATATTTTATTCTTATTGATTTATTGTATTATTAATAAATATTAGTACAAATGTACACATGTTTTTAAAACCTTTAAAATGTCCCCTTTGGAATTTTATGGGTCCACAATTAAGTTAGCTTCAAATATTCTCTTTGAGCTTCATTAAAATTTTGAGATGAAACTGTAATTGTAATCAGTTTATAACTTTTAAAATATACCAATAGAAAATAGAAATGTAATTCATAAAACTTCTTGTTAACACTGATTTTGAAGTGTATTATAACCACAATAATAGACCTAAACTGAAATGTCTTGTTTGGGTTTCCCTTAAAAGATGATTTATATAAGAATTTTGAGGGTAAACCGTAATTTTAATCAGCAAGCTGGTAGTAATATACCTAATAGCATTTTCGCTTCCCCCAATCAACTGATTCACTGTTTCTCAACACATTCCTTCCCCAGCCCAGCCGATGAAAGCTTTCCAACTTTCGCTTCAATTTAATGGAACCCTATAATTACAGGGGTATCATCCTTGAAAGCTTAATATGCGTAAAATGCTTTGTGTATACATCAAGAAGGGTTGAAGGAGGCCTAAATGTTTACTCGCTAACTAGCTGTCTGACATGACCCCGATTAATGGGTGCAGCTTTTTGCAATTTTCGAAAAAATCGCTAATGTTTCACTTTTTTGATTCATTTCCTGTATTTTCTTCAAGTGCTCGCTATTTGCTCATTTTTCTCCTACTATTATTTTTCTACCTATTGCTACTTTTTCTCCTTATATTATTTATCCTACCAATACTAATTTTCCTCCTAGTACTAGCTAGTTTTTGTTTTTGACCAGTTATTTTGGGTTTGAAAATAGTGTCAAAGGCAAAAATAAAAAGAGCCGAAACGGTCACTTTTGTAGTTTTGTCAGTTAACCCTGACACAATTACGAGTTTAAAAAAGCGGTCCGGTCGAGTCCAACTTTCTTACAACCCCATGATACCGTCCGTCGACAAAACGTGGCGATTACGTGCTTTTAACTATTCCGAGTTTTTTGTGTGGTGGATACGAAATATATGTTGAGCAAACGCTGAAGTGTTGGTGCCACAATGGGCAGAAAACGTCTTTCTTCTAGAAATGCTCAGGTGCCAAAAAGCTAAAGAAAACAAATCGAACATATTGCAGTGGTTCCCAAATGCTAAAACCATAAAACGCTATATTTATAACGACAACTCCTTCCAGTCCATACATTTCGAGGTCCTAAGTCTTCTAATGTAGTCTTATGCCTAATAAAGAAGCAGTGAATCCTCTAAAAAGAGGTTTATTCTAGAGTTAGAATGAAATGTTGGGTAGTGCTGGTTTTCTTAGAAGTGGAATGCAAAATCTAATATATTCCAAGAGTCCCAGAGTGGTGGTAATCGAGGAGTGGAGTCAAGTGGTTCCTCTTACGTATTGGGGGTGGTAAGGGCTTCGCCTCGCGTGCAAGGCACAAGTCCACACACATCGTCCAAGCACGGTCCGGGTTCTTGGCTCGACGAGTGGAAAGTGGCGTGTGGTCATTAGTCAGTGGCGGCACATAAACCACTTCGGAACAAAAAACTGTCAAAACACTAAAAATCTCTATTTATAATGTCCCAAAATCACTATTAACCTTGTACAATATTTAATAACTATCTTAGGGAAAGATGTAACTTGCCTTATAATTATCAAAAAAAACTTTTGAAGAGGTTTGAAAAGGGTTGGCTAATATCGATTATTCGTTCCCCGCCTATGAGGTTTCGCCACATTGATGGTAACTTTGGAATAAATCTTTTTTCATTAACTTTCATGGCTGTATATGGAACGCACGCATACAGCAGTACACCCCCTCAGAAAGGTGGCAAACATACAAAGTCACAACAGCAGAAATGCCCAGCGCATAAAGACGGCACGCAGTAGGACGTTGGCCGCCATTTGCTCGACATTACCATCGACACCATTTCGGGGGAACAATCGGTTGCCGCGCGTTCTACTGTTAACACCGTAAACACCACAGCACTTCAACAACACGAGTGTCACGAGTATAATTATTAAAAGTGGAATTCTAAATTCTCTCTATTTCCTCCCGGTTATTAAAAGACAAGAGTTCCAATGAAAATTAAGACGGCGAAAGAGAAAATGACTTTTATTTATGTTACCCCTTTGCCGGATGATAACGAGACGCCGAATTATAGACGAATGGTTGAAAATGGGTAACGTGGAATGATTTATTTTTAAATTACAAAGATTTATTATTATTTATATAACAACTTATAACTCATAACTTGTAAACTTATTTTAAAACTTGCAAAAAATATATTGCAAAAGTAAAACTAAACTTGATAAAATTCTTTAAGGGCACCACCGCATACAGGACCAGGACAGGATGGTGTCCAAGAGACAGTTGAGGAAGTTCCTACTTCAAGATGTGGTAAAATTATGCACAAAGTGAAACAAAAAATGAGTTGTGCCTGCTGTAAATGTGGAAAGAAGACCCCCACAGACCAGCCGGAAGGTGAAGACCAGGATACACCAAAGAAGGGTTGTTTGGCGTGTTTGAAGAGGAAGAAGAAGATGCATGATGTTGAAGAGATTATCATTAGTTCGGCAGATGAAGTGGAGAATGCTAAAAAGTCTTTCTTTCAAAAGTTAAACTGCTGTAATTGTAAGAAGAGCAACAAAGTTGGGGATTCTACCACTGGTTGTTGTGGTCTTGGCAAAAAGAAAGAAAAATTGACTGAAAGAAGAGATAGTATTTTGAGTGCTCCAGTTCCACCTACTACTGGGTAAGATTATCTTTTACATCAAACCAACCATTTTTTCTGTTTCCACTTTTTTGACTTCTGGTAATAGGAACAATGAAAATTGTTAAGATAAAGACAGTTTATTCCAATTGTTGTTTACAGGGAACGTTGCAAGCACTTCTTCAAATTCCTATTTTGCTGTGGTTGTTGTTCCTGTGCATGTTGTAAGAAGACACCACCACCTCCGAAAATCGACGATGCTGCAAGTCGACGGGCTTCTTTGCTTTCCAAAAAGAAAAGTTTAACTCCTACTGTAATACCACAAGAGGTAGGTTCCATATTTTTCTAGAACTACTAGAAATCTAGGGAAGTTAGGCTGATTCAGACCTTGTCCAGTAGTTCGGACTTAGCAGAATTTCCAATATTTGCTAGCATGTTGATTTGTAGGGTGTAAGGTTTGACCTTGTAGCGTTGATTATGCACGCAACGTCGGTGTAAGAAAATGGCGCATAATAAGTATGTTAGGAGTAGTGGAATAGTAGGACAAAATTTTTAGTAAATGTTTATAGGCTTTTTTTGGTTCCATTTCAATTTTTGATATATGACAAGGATGGGCCACAATTACAGGAAATTAGTTGTTTTTACTATTAAAATCATGTCTACCAACCTTGGGGATCTAAAGACTTTTTCAATTTACTGAGAAGATCTCCTGATGTCCACGGATTTGATCCTTTCTTGGGTAGTTTATCAGTATTATTGTATTATTGCCAGTTTTGCCCTTGTTGCCTGGAACCCACATAAGGGTGACCCGATTGTTATAAGCCAGTTGTCTCAAGTCGTTTCGGCGTTCCGTCAAGGCCTTTTAACCGCCTTCAGTAATGCTGGACTCTTCAATTAGTTTGAGCGCCACAGATACACTTTCGCAGGCTCCCGAGGTTACTAAATATAAGTGAGCTGATTATAGTTGTTAGGTAATTGATAACGCGTTTTTAATATCACAAGTCCGTTTAATTTATAAACAGAAGTTATGTATGCAGAGTTGAGAGCAAAGCGCGAGTGTTGGTAAGTTGTTAACATGAAGAAGGTCAGTGAACATGTGCCACGATGAAGAGAAGTTTAGAAGTTAGAATATGCTCGTGGAGGATGATCTAGGCGGGTGTGTTGACTCGAGTGACATAGCCATCTCTGAAGGGTGATCTCGGAGGCCGCCTCCGAGAAGATGGAGGGAGCATAATTCCACTAGGAATGGAGAGAAAAGTCACTGGGAATGTCTTGCGCGCGGAAGGTCTTGCGACCGAAGCAAGGGATATTAGGAAGCCATAAAGACTGATTGATTTGACAAGGGGCACGATTTTGGAATTAACACGGGGTGGTCACAGGATGAGCTAAAGTAATAGTTGAAACACGTTAGAAAACAGATACATGCACCAGAAGTTTGACTTAAAATGAATATACTCGTAAAATAGACAAATAGTTACAGTGAAATATAAGCCTGGCAGAAATAAAATATTAAGTTTACTTCGCTCTTAAATGAAAATAAATCTTAATAAATGTCAGGGACTTGAGTCCCTATAGATATTAATTCCATTTATGTTGCTAGCATAATCTTGGTTGAAGAAGAGTTTGCAATGACCACCTCAGATGTCAATATAGTTCTCAAAACTAGGATTTGAACCTGCCCATCTGGGTATCCCCGATCTTACCAACTAAACTACTAACTGATCTACTCCCTGATTATTACTCTGATTATTAAGTTCAGTCTATTTATTCTTTCCAGGATCCAAAAAACAAATTGGATAGCTCTTTGGTGGAATACACTTCAACCATGAAAGCAGCCATTCCCGTCCTACCGCTCGCCCTGGCATACATTTGTTTGTTTTTCAATATATTTGCTCCTGGAACAGGTAAATTTTGTTTTACCTTCTTATGCCATGTTATACCTGAACAAATCACCATTCTTAATTTATTGAAAACTGTCTGTTTAACTAGGAACCGTCTTTAGTGGTCTCTTCTGCTTGTGCATCGGAAAACCACGTTTTTCTCAACGTGACGATCCCAAATCCAGGCTGGGCTCCTTCATAATCAACATTATCATTGGCGCCGGCCAGTTATTTACTGTCCTATTTTGTTTGGTTGGGTGGGGTTGGTCGATATGGTGGGGTGTTATCATGGTTAAACTTGCCAGTAAGTTTATAATTGTTTATATGTGAAAATTCACGAATATTTTCTTTCACACTTGGAGCGCGAGACAGTGGCTTCAGATCTTAGTTATTATCGTGAGGTTGGTAATTAACTACGCGTGTTTAGATATATTGCTACACCATGCGCTCCAAGTGTGAAAACCGTCTTATATTGAATTTATTTCTACTAGCCCACTTCTGAATTACACTAATTACACCCAAAATAATTCCAACTACAAACAATTACTGTAAATGTAATTATATAAACTAATTTTCAGAAAAATATCGTAAAATAAAACTCCTAGAAAAACGCATGCAAGACCAAAAGGAAAAGGACGCCGCCGGCAGTCGCAGTAAAGAAGGCAGTCAAAAACGAGACGTCGAAAAAGGCCGATCCTGAAATCAAAACGGCCGTAAACAAATGGCCAGGAGTATATCAGTGGTAGTTGATGACTATTCAGTCTAATTCAAAGTATTGAACTGTTGAAGGGAAGATGCGATTCGGCCACAAAATTGTTGAAAACATATCAGAAATTTTATAGCAGTTAAATTTCGTTTCTCTATTCAGAACCAAAATCAAACATATCTTCCTAGTGCATTACGACGTTAAAAAAACATTTTCAATTACTTATTATTTTCAATGAAATAATTCAATTAAATTTATTTTGTAATTGGTGGATGGAGGAATAGATTAATTTCGATATTCACTAACTTTAATAGGTAACTTTAATAGTAGGTAGAAACATTTGTCGACGACTGACATTTGCGATTTTTCTAAATGCTTCCTAAGATAACATGAATAATCATAGAACATAAAATAAATATTAATGGTAAGTGAATATAGAGAATTATTATCAACCAATCAGCGTTACAGATTCTAAAGTATGATAGTTACTTTTGAGAAAGGTTTGGGGAGTTTTTGTAAGGCGCTATGTAAATACAGATCACCACATTTGAAAAACGACTAAAATTTGTAGAAAAATATTTTCTAAATGAGTTACATCTTATGAGAAATCAATGAATCTATTTGCAGTTTATATTGGAAATGTTAATATATAATTTGTTATAAAAGGTGAAATGTAAAATATAAATAAATTAATTTTCCATTACAAAATAATGTTTTAATTATTTTTCTTACAGAATTACTTTTGTTGCATTTAGTAAGATCGAAGACCTACAACGCTCGTAATAAATGTTCCCACAAATCTAAAGACTACAGAATTAGAAAGCTTGATGGGAGTCATGATTCCTGAAGTCTAATATTAGACTAACTTGACCATTCGGATAGAGATCTGAATATTTTCCATTCCATTATTTTTGAAGTGCGACATCTTTTAAAGAGTTTCTGAATCGCAAAGCTCTTTTTAAATATGAGACGTAGAATATTTTATATATGGCAACTAGATGACCAGTATTGAAATTACTATTTTATTCAAAGATGTTGCAATGGAACACATTTAAAAATTATTTCGACAATAAATAAAAATGTTAAAATCATGCGTTTGTTTCATTTATTGAGCCATTTATTGTTATTTGGTTATTAGAGATGTTTGCATGTACATTCATTGGAATTCCTGGAATCAACTTAACATATCTGTTTTTCGCACAAATCTTACAATTCTCTATTTGCAAGTAAATCTTCAAAATTTGCTTCGATCAATTTCTTAAAAGCGACCTATCAATTATATATTGCTGAAGTTGAGTATAATGTCATCATCGTCGATCTGAGAAAATGACTCGGTGTAAAATTTTCCCATATTTCTCTTAACTTAACAGGTATAAATTATACATCAATCGGTTCAGGATGAAATTCGCTAGATTAGGTTTTGTTATAATTACTTAGATAAGAGCGATAATTAGTGAAAATTGTTAAAGAAAATGAATATGAGATGTCAAACAGAAATAATTTTATTGCAACAAGACAACGTCTAGACGTGAAATTACACTGCCTACTAGATTAATATAGTTTGTTTTTATTATCGGACTGTTCACACTTCCTCACATGAATAAAATATGTGAAGACATAACATTTTAGTTTTCTTCTTTAACAAGAATCATCAACTCTACATCTATTGATTACATTTTAATGGAATTCAATTCAAATTGGGCGTTTATCAAGCCGTTTTCTTAACTTTGTTTTAAAAAGAATCATCAGCGAATGAACGACAACTTGCACGTGTATGTATGTACAGAACTAATTAAAAGTAAATCTTCCATGTTTATAAACAATACTGGTTATGCAATTGGTATGTTTAATCGGTGAATTTACGGTTGACATTCTTTCCGAACAGAGCGGTACGAATCTCGGGAATGAGTTGCTGTGCAATCAGCTCCAGGCGCGCCTCCAGCGTGTTGTTGATGCGAATGCGGCCCTTGTGCGCGTACAGTTCAACGCCACCGGTGGCGTCCGCTGGCAGCGGGTTCTCGGTGTCGATCTTCAGAGTCACATCCTTGCCGACTGACTCCTTGTACTTCTGAGCGACATCGCCAAGGCAGTTTTCGACGATGGATCGGTCTTGTGTGCGGCAACGTACCAAGACGTTGGTTTCAAACAACTAAACGGATATATTTTTCTATCAAGGACAATCACGTTTCAGAATATTGATAAAATATACCTGATAAAGGCCCTGAAGAATAAGGGTGCTGATAACACCTTGGTATTTAGCTTGGTCGGAGGTAACTTCACCTAAACGCTTCCTAGCCTCGTCTAGAACATTACGCACGTGATCTTCACGTACCTTCAGCACTTTTAGCCTGGCTTGGTTCAACATATTGGAAGATTGACTGGAAAAACATTCATGTGTTAATTTACATCGTAAATTGGAGTTTTATTAAATGAATTGATGCTAAAAACAGCTAAGACTTACATTTTCTTCTGAAGTTCCACTTGTTTCTCCCTCTTCTCGAAGTACTCCATGATCTTGAGACGTTGTTGCTGCACCAAACGGCCCTTCTCAATGTTGAACTCTTCCTCAGCTTTCGCATCGATTTCCTCGGCTTTTTCATTGGCTTCTTGCTCAATGAAAGCCATCATGTGTTTGATCTATCCATGGAAAGATTCAGACCATAATTACCAAGTCACAAGACAAGTCACATAGCCATTTTATACACAACAAAATTGCAAAAATTCTAGCGAATTTCAATCAGAAACTGAGTCTTACCTGCTTTTGAACATCGGCATCGCTGAGGGCCATGATTGCTGGTTGCTTTCAAGCTGCTGAACGAACGAAGAGCACTGCAAAGATCCTGCGACAACGCCTCAGTGTTGAACACTTGCTGCAAATGTAGAATGTAGGGCGAGCAGCTAGCCGATCTTGTGATTCGGAGGTCGAAATTGATCATATGATTCCGACTAGCCTCAACGCGTACGAGTGGGGCGGCGGATTATGTGCGACGTTGCCACGCGCGTGTTTTGAATCTACTTATCGGAAATTTCGTTCCAAACGTTCTTCACGTGCCGATTCAGTGCATACCGCTGCTGATTGAAGTACGACACGAGCTGATTTCGCGTACGAATTAGTAAATTTAACATGAAGAGCAGTAAAACGGTGGCTGAATTGTTGGATGGCATTTTAAATTTAAACTATCCGCCTGGTAGATGCCAAAAAAGTTACAAATGTCAATTTTTTGACATCTACGCATGCGCATTTCAGGTCCATCTCAAATCATAACCTCACTATTTTTCATAATATAGTGAAGTACATATTTTACGAAGCATAATACAGAGTAGGTATTATTGAAATCAAACTTTTAAAAACATTATTTCAAGATGAATGTACCAGTAATGGGTATACAACAACAACAGCCAGTTCCTGTGCAACAACAACCACAGCAACAAGTGCAACCACTTGATAATATCTCAAAAATCAAGACTCTTATTGGTCCTTTACGAGAATCACTTTCAGTAAGTTTGTCAATTTTTGTATTGTTTTCAATAATAACTTATAATTTTTAGAACACTATAAAGACAGCAGCACAAGTTCTAAACCAAAATTGCCAAGTTGATGTTGGTTCTTTGTAAGTAGTCATTAAAATTCATTTAGATATTATCTACCTTTGTTTTTGTGATTTAGAAAAGGAGTTGATGGACAAATCCCAAGATTTGACAAAAATCTCGAAGAATTTTACTCGCTCTGTGATCAAATTGAATTACACTTAAAAACGTCAATCAAGGCAATACAACAAGGAGAAAGTGCAACCAGATATTTACCAATGGGTGTGGTGCCAACAAGAACTGAGAATTTAGGCATCAATGACAATAATTTAACGTATCCACAGTATTTATCTACTGTAAACGCACAAGTATCGTATACTAAAGAAATCCACAATACTCTCGTGGCAGCAGCACAGAATATTTCACCATCTGAATGATATTTTGTTTATGATAAGTCTACAATTTAATAATTATATTTTTTATATGAAATACGGTTTAATGTAACTATGTCTTCATTATTTATATGTAATAAATGTAGTCGAATTAGAAGAGAGTATTTAATTCAGTAAGCCGTGTAAACAAAACAGTTAATAATGTAGGTGCTTGTCAGAATTTCCCAGTTTGTGTCACATTATCCATTCATACATAACGTTTGTATCCCTAAATTTTTGTGTGCTCTTTCACAATGGCTGTAGATATGGATATCCCCGATGAAGTTCCTCCGCAGGAGCCTCACGCAGACTTCGGACAACATCCGCCATTTTTGTTCATTTTATGGAATGTTGTGTTTGGTCTTACGCAGCTGATAAAGAGCGAGTAATGCAATGGATTTAATGGAATTCATAAGAACCAAACGGAATGTACTGTGGTGGTAAATTATTTATTTTTATTCCTTAGGCGACGTTCAAACTAAGAACGTGGCCTGACTTTTGTTTGGCTGGATCTAACGAATGTTAGGCGTAGAAACTCGATTGGTAGAGTCGCAGATTATGTGCTAGAAACATAAAAAGTGTATAAATCTAAAATTTACAGCATTGACTACTTTTATTGTAAATAAATTATTTAAATGATTTTAATCTATAATAGGTCCTCAAGGTCCCGAGTTAGATTCTCGGTGGTGATGCACAGTAAAGTGAATTCTTCTTATCAATAGTATTAGCCTTTAATACATCTAATTGCATTGAAACAGAATTAAATAGAGATTAGATAGAACAAAATAATAACTATTTCTAAAACATTAAAAAGCGTGCAAGAGATGGCACTAGGCTAAGTAACGATATGCACTAATAAATATCTATAGTTTTAGAACACTACAAACTTGTCACGAAGTTACAATTTATCTAGGTCGAGTACAAAGATGAAGGGAAATGATTATAAATTATGTACAATGGTTGTAGTAGCGCAAAATATCACAATGCAACTTCTTTAGGAACGCTTTATTTAGCGTTGGGTTTAAACAATATGTATACTATTATTTGTAAAACAAGAAAACGATAGCTATTTATATATTTATACAGATATTAATCAACAAAAGATATTCTGATGTTCAAAATGAATAAGTATTTCAGTGCTTAATAACTAATATTGCAATTTTGATACAATCTATTTGGGAACAATGCATCTAACTCATTATCAAAAATATCAAAATATCATTATCAACATAGAAAATATATTTAAATACGTGGCATTAACTATAATTTACCATTTCAATCAAAGAGAATCTAGGAAATGACTAACAAATACCCTCATATGTTATTCTCCAATAAGATCATTAATATATATTAGCTAGTAGCATGTAACGCCAGCCCGTAGTTGGTCAGTGAACTGGTAATTTTCCTGTCGTGGCCTATCGTGACTATCATGTCACGATAATTAATTGATGATAACGTACCTGCATTGCCATGATATGCCATCCACCGATGTACAACCGTGTTTACGCCTATACAATCTATAATTATTCCCTCTGAGAGGTCGGCAATATCGCCACTGCAAACAGTCTCATTATCTCGTAGCACTCCAATAATCGAGGGCAATTCTTTATTCACAAACCATTGAATTATTTACAGAGTCGGCGAGAAGTCATGGCATGGTCATCGCCGTCGAGACGTGAACAACTCGGTTGCTTTCTACTCCTGAAAAACGACAATTACTTGGGGAACTATTGTGCTACTTTTATCTAATGCAATAAAACTACACTGAAAGGGCATTTCGTAATTATTTTTAGTACTCTTACCTTTTCGCCCGGAGTGCAATAACGTTGGGGCGCGCGAATGTGCTGTACTTCCTTTGTGCTTTGTTTTCCAGCCCGCATTGAGTTGTAAAGTATATAAAAGGGTGTAAAGTTTTGCAAATAGTTGCAAGGCACTGGTAAGTTTCTTTCGCTATTGCGACGCGCTGTCCTGATTGCGTATATGTGCGCTAATGGCGGTTTGCAAAATCTTTAAAGTTTTAACAAGTTACTTATAAAGTTGGCGCATTCTTGTATCTTTAAAGTATGGGCTGTAAAATAGAGCAAAATTGTTTCATACAGCTTTGGTTTATTTTCCTCATGTTTCTTATGAAAGCGGCGTAAAATTTTATTTCTTAATGTTTTGAGTTTTTCTCACAATTAGGTTTATAAAAGTTAAGATTGTATTATGATAATAAGTATTGCGGTTATTTAAAGATTTTTTTAAAAGTATGATGCGGTATGTTATTGCAAAAAAGCATGTGTTTGATGTTTTATTGAGGCATGGTAATGTCTTTCAATGAGAGTGTCTCAATTGTCTCTCATGGAATTAAATGTTTCGTCTCCGGACTTCAGGCCTCTTAAATTTACTTTATTTCACTTATTTGATAAAATCATTACATAAGAATTAAATGATCCATACATATTTATATTCTGCATTTTTATTAACTTGTGCCTTTCTATTTTATAAAAAAATCAAAATTTTATTAAAAAAATTCTATCACTTTTGAAATTCTTCCAAGAGATGGCGCCACCTGACCTACATTAAAAATAATAAAATTCAAAACTTTGGATTACGCTCCAAAACAAAAATTCAAGTCTTACAGTTTGAAAACAGTTTCGTTTAATAAAAGAATGAAGAAAGAAATCAAATCTGAAGTCGGCGCGCGCGAAAAACATCCTGTATTTGGGTCATCCCCTCATAATGTTATTGATATTCGCGAAGCGCAGGCGTCGAACGACGCGACGGTGGGCGTCCGGAGGGTTGGAAGCGTTGTATATACCGGCGCGTGCACCACGCTCCACGAGCCAACCACCCCCACGAGCCGCAAGCCACCCTCTCACTCTCTGCTGCGCCGACGTCGTCGTCACCGTTTGTCGTGTGCCACACGAGCGTCGAAGCGAAACGAACGTCGTTTGTGCAGTTCGCGTCGCGACGCCGCTACGCATCCATTGCAATCGCGGGTGGTTTTCCCCCAAACACACACAAAACCCTTATATACACAACACAGCGTGGTGCATGCATTTACCTACGTGTTTCTCAAGTTCGGCGGCTTAATTCTACGCGTGTGATTCGTTCCGGTGCCCCTCCAAAATCAGCGAATAAACACCTGTAATGCGCGAGCGTGATTGAGTTTCCATAGTGGCAAAATTTTTCCGGTTTTTCTCTACTCATCCGGCGACGCAGTGATGTTTTCGTAGAAAGGAGCAACTGACAGCAATTCCTGGTTTCTCAGAGGAGGAAAACGGATCACTGCGAAGCAGGTTTGTTAATTTTTTTAATTGAGAAAAAGTGTTTTGAAATGATTCGTTGCAATTTCCACAATCTATGACAATTTAGACAACGAATGTTTACAACAAACATGTGGTTGCTTAAACGTACTTGGTATGCATTGATATTCGAAGGCAGTTCGTTTTCCCTTCAGACTTCAGCAATCATTTACGGAGAGAGAGGGATGTGTGTCAACTTTTTGTTTTTGTGCAATTTTGAATACGAAATCAGACATTGCGGCGTGTGTGTATGTGGTTGCTGGTGGTGAAATGTTCCATTTGCGTCAGAAACCTGCGAAACTATTGTGCATATATTCCGGAAGTGCTTCGGGCGCATATTTATGAAGAAAGTTACTTTATACTGTACACAGTAGCGTACCAGACATTGCGTGAACTTCTTGCGGGGAGGGTGATGATTCATTACCGCACTACACGCAGGCTACACTTTTTCAAATTACAAGGGTGCGTTATGCATATATTTTATGCACATATACCGTAGAACATACAAAACATAAACATATAGATGTATATAGCTCAAACAAAAATGAAAATATGTTTTTAAAAAAGGAAACGATGAGATAATATAATTAGTTGTATCAACATATTTTTAATTACCTTGAATTATATCGTTAGAAAATGAATATACCCTAAAATTTCGAAAATTAATTCGTTTATTCGTTGCTGTAATACAAATCAGAATTGAGTTTTCTAGTATTATTATCAACCAGTATAGAAATAGACGAGGATGGAATCATAAATTATTCAGCATCAAGACATTCTGCGGTGTCAAGGATCTTTTTAAGGGCCGTTTTATATTTTTATGATTACATAATAGAAAGAATAATTGAAAATTGTTTGTTTGTGTAATATTTTCTGGTTTCATGATTGTCTTCATAGTTGAATTTATTCGAGTTTACATCTTTTATTTTCCATTTTGAAGGTTAGGAAAAAAGATACGATTTTTAGACTTTATTTGAAGAAATTATGCTGTGATAAGTAACGTCGCGTCGCGTGGTTTTATTAATTATAATGGTGAACATATTGGTACAATTACAATATTTATTGTTAGTGGTTGTTAAATGAAAAAAAATGACATAGGGACTGCATATAATTAAGGGTTCTTCTTATTAAGGGAGTTTTTTTTTACATATCGAGTCATCGAAGTAACAATAACCGGTCGGAAATTAACACGTTATTTCCGGAGATTTAGGGAAACATTCGCTAAAATATAAGAGAAAACGTGTTTAGGTGTGCTTAATCGAAGTATTTTCGCGAATGAAGTAAACTATTTCTTCATTGTTTCTATTTCAACTTTACGCATGTAAATACGGTGTTATTAATAAACATATGCAACATAAAAATTCAAATGCCAAAATTTCAAGACCTCATCCTGTTAAAGCAAATAAAGTTAAGCAAAGCAAAGTTTAAAAAATGAACATATCTTATGGTGATGAGTCATTACTCCCCATTCAAGCAGACCTTTAATTTACAAGAGGATATTATGCATATAGGCCATAACCGGAAGTGCAATATTCGGTGGTTGTAAAAAGCGAAAACGATGAGACAACAGATGGACAGTATTGGAGTTCCCCTCGCGTGTCGTTTTTATGCGAGGGTGAAAGTACTACAATAAGCAAAAAAACAGGCGAAATCGCCAAACCAGGCAGTGTAACAAAAAAAAACGCATAAGAAAAGATGAAGGGAACTCTTGCAATGGTGATAAAACAAGATTACATGAAAATAACATCGAAATGCACGTTTGTAAAGTACTACGCGAGTGTATGGACAATCTTAGAACAACAATTTCCCGTCGAATTATTCGCGCGCGCGCGCTTTCGCATGCGTCCGTCGCACAAAAGGGTTATTACAAACGTGACTTACATGTTTTCCCAGTTTTCCACTGTTTTCTCGCCTTCGCTGCTTTTCCAGCCACTCTATGTGTATTTGTATACGTGTTTGTTGTAGATGTCTGGTAGTTTGTGTTCGTTCGAGAGATGATGCAGCACATTTATATGTTGCTCTACTTACTCCTGAAAAGTTGTAGTTCTTCAAAACTTGAAGTTTATACCTTTTTAGGATTACCAACTTTTACAATGTGAATAAATATAGACATAAACAGAAAAATTGTGAATTTATTTTTGTAGATAATTTCGAGAATGAAGCGGAGGAACTTAATTAACTATGATACATAATAGTTTAACTATTTTCAAAGTTAAACTTACTACAGGCAAGTTTGAATAAGAAATTATTAAAGTTTACTGCAAAAGAAGAAGGAAAATTTTAATACAGTTAAGTTTTATTTTCTTCAAACTTTAATAAATACAACAGTCTAATGAAACTTTGGATAAATGAATTTTAAAAACAATTGAAAAAAGAAACTGTGCAACTTTCACCATGTTTTTTATAATAGGTTAATCTCTTGTTATATATAGCAATTAATAATAGAATAGAAATTAATTTTTATTCGTCGAAATTTTTATTTAAAGTTTCTAGTGGAAGAAACTGTGATATCGCGTTCTTTGCTAATTACAGTGAAACCAGACTAATTTGTAAATGTATACAATAATATTTGAATACGATACCAATCTAAAGTGTTTTACAACAACAGCAACAACATAATAAAATAAGCCAACCCTTTCTCCATTTTCAACGAACGTCTATAAGTTTCCAGCTATATCCGGTTATAGTTGTATTCCAATTCGTACGTGCAAGCGCGTTTTAAACTATTCGTATTGTTTGTATTACGTGTCTGCCAAACCCCTACGCCTTGCACCAAAAACCGCCTGAGCATCATGCTCCCCTCTACTCACCGGCTGCATCATCCGAATGCTAACTTTAATGCGCCAAAATACAAAATGCAACAATGCTCCTCTTGCTTGCTACTACTGCCTCCACTGCTTCGCCTGCCATCGTGTGAAGTCGCATGCACCGACGTACAACTCGAAAACCTGCGCCCGTGCAACGCTTCCGCAAAGAATTGGCATAATGCAACGCAATTGTGCGCTGTGCAAACGTCAAGACTCACACATACCCGCTTTCACAGATTTGCAGCATGTGGATAATATGCGCGATCGTTTTATATATCCCTTCATATTCTTCTCACTCACCACCACACCAAAATTGCGTCCGGAAATTGGAATATGTTGTGGAAAAATTTACATTTCGAGCGTTTTAATTGAGTATATTTGTCGTTTTTGGCGGGTGGGAAATATGACGAAACGCTTATGGAAAATAAATGCCACTCTCAAATGAATACAATTCGACGTTGAATTACGTCAGTTGCGCGTGAAGGTGCTTAATTTATTTCTGTTTATATGCAATTTGGTACCATTTCCCTGATGGAAAATGCTGCGTTCAGAATCGAGATAGACGTAAAAATGAATGACGTTGATAGGAATATTATTATGTTAACAAACATATTTTGCTATTTGAATGATTAATTGGTTCCTGCATTTATCAATTGGCAATTTAATCAGAGAGCTTAGTTTATAATTTATAATTAAATTTTAGGAATTTTTGATTTTTCCATTATTGACTGGTATTAATCGTTTATTGTTAAATAGGTTGTAATCACAACGTATCATTTTCCTAATTATTCAATCGTTCTACATTGGTTTCAAGTGGAGTGGGGTAAAGGCACCCTTGAATTTAGTAAGTGGCCATTTAATTAATACATATATAATCATCGGAATTGGGCTGCAAACATTTTGTTAAGAGATGTTTATATTCTCGAATGCACTACTACCATCATATTCATATGAAGTATGACCGCAACGAAGCTACCTTTGACATATCACGATTATTCACGAATTGCAATAATTAGAAAGAGAAAATGATGAATGCCACCGACCGAACTTGAACGTGTAATTGTGTTGAACGTATGTCATGTACGGTGTGTTACCAACTACACTGCGACGGATACTGGAACGAAAAGAGAATATGATAATGCAGACGGCTGACTGTGTTACTTACCCACTGTAATCATTGGAGTTTTACTATTAGTGAAACGGATTTTCTTTTAATAGGCTGTGTGGTTTTTGATTCTGCCTCATCCAATCTTCTTACTCCTCTTTGGTAGGTCATATTATCCGTTTAAGGATACCTTTTTATGCCAAATGTGCGCAAATCTATGATAATTACATTTTCTTAGAAGAGTATGGGACCCAGACCTGTGCCCTGGGTTGAATATGTCCAAACCGGTTCCTTTGAATATTGGTCTCTTCCTGACGACATTCTTGACTAATGGCATTGTTCATTTTGTTTTACGTAGGGAATTCATAAGAGATTTTCATGGGATGGTCCCCTGAGTACATCCCAACTACAGGACGTATGTTTTCTTGACATGGAGTTCGTTGGTCCTTGTTTCCGAATAATCATTGTTTACGTAGATGTAAACAAGAAGCGTCATTACGCTGGGAATAATAACCAAATCACTATCATAAGAAAACAGATGTTTATATTATTAATTTGTATTCTTAAGAATTTAAATCTTACAATGTTAATGTACATGTTTATTTGTATAGCCACGATTAGGAATATATAATGTTGTCGCGGTCATTAGCAGAGATCCGGACTTCCAAATAAACTCATTATCTTCCGGACTCTTGCTACTGTGACGTAATGCGTCATTAGAGTTAAGTAATGAGTATGTAGCGTTAGGTTTAGAATTAGGAAATAAAGTCAGTTGTTACATGTATCCCACACTGTCCACTTCGTCATTCATCCCTGCAGTCCGCTGTCTTACAAACGGCGTAACAGTTGTCACCGATCGCGTGTGTATGATAAGATCACTTTTATGCTCACAGAAAATAGCATCAGCTATTGTTTTGCTACTGGCCTAACAATCATTGATAAGCTTGGATTGTAGCAGTCCATGGATTTTTTCGTAAGACGTTTTAGGTATCATTTACTCTGATATCATGCTTTATTCCGGTTTTTTGAGAGATCGTCGGCCATTTCGTTCTCATATCTATTCTAGTGGAACAAGGCGTCTATGCCAGCATTATATGGTTCCTGGCTGTCGTGAAAAGGGTTTGTATGCCCTACCTATTGTCCCAAGCTGTACATGCCGAAACTCGTACCCTTAGATATTGGAGAGAGTCTCAACTGTCCATTAGGGAATTGAATGAAATTTGCCGCAAGCAAAATCTGAGCCCGCGACCCACAACCCAGCAGGCAAACACGCTAACCACCATGAAACCGATACGTCAAGGCTTGCTGTTAAAGAAATATATACCACGCTATATTTTGTCAAAACTTTGAAATTTGTTTTTGGCAAACGACTCAAAACGGTATAAAATCCCGTGGACAACAATTATAGCTATATGTGTAGTAAATTTATAAAAAGTTTCATTCAATTCGGTGAGGGACAATTGAGATACTCTCCTTGTAAAACCACATATTGCTAGAGGTCATGAATTCAGATCTGACTGGCAATGAGTCTCTTCCCAGTGTTCATTTAATAATAGTGACTCATAATATCAAAAATCCACCCGTTATACCCCATTTCTCCCAAATTAAAACAATTTTAAATGCATTACACTAATCTACCCTCGGAAAATCGTAGAAAACAAAGACTAAAACCATTGAAAAAACCCAATCTACCCAACCGTCTGAATATTAACACTCATTCACGCAAAGTAATAGCCGGTGTTTAGCAGTTCACTTTAATTAAAAACATATTTCAATACGAAACGGGAATCTGCATACTTTGGTAATTCCCGTAATCTGAGAATGTGGTTACTACCACCCCCAGGCACCCCGCTTTTGATGTTTTTTTCTTTCTACCCTGTCTGTGAACGCAAACTTGAACGAAATTCTCACAATCCCTCGGTCTACCGGTTTGTCGGCACCGCTCCTGCTATTCTACTATTCCTGTTCCTACTCCTCCCTCCACTATTCATGCTCCTACTCCTGCTTCCACCATTCCTACTCCGCCTCCGACTCCTGCTGAATATTACAGCTGCGATTACCTTGTACGCTGTTCGATGCAATGGCAATGACTATGAGTTTCTATTTGAATGCTATTCAAACGCCATTACAGTTTGTGGTCCTGCGACGGCCATCAGCGTTTTCGGGATTATATCCTTGGAAGAACAGTCGAGTATACGGCAACATTGCGTCGCTGTCCTGCTATCCTGCAATCGCGTGGGAGAGTTGCTCCATTATCGTCGTACGTAAATGTCTGCGAATGCACGCGCACGACTGCCGGCTAATGAGTAGCGGGTGGAGGCAGGCAGTGTACTGGTGGAAGTGTACTCGCAAATTTTGAAATAAATATGCGAACGCCTCGGCATTAAGAGCACTTTGGATTATAATGCGGATTTCGTGCTGTTTTTAATGTAAGCACATTAACTCTTTGTGTGCGTTATATTATGGAGGTATTTTGGTTGTATATGGAACTATTTTCAAGAATAATCCTTGAATTTATAGTCGGTGATTATGTTTTTCGGTTTTAATTTGTAAATTTATGATTTTAAGCAGAATTCTAATATTATTTATTATATACGAGATAGTGTATTATTAATGGAGGTTTAAAAAATTACAGATTTAATAAAAATATTCTGGCGGTTCCCGCACGAAGAACAAACAAATATCAACATCCCCCGAAATCATCCAAACGTAAACTTTCCGAATGCTGAGGCGTCGAAAGCGTCATCGCGAGATCGTGACTCTCGCGTTTCCGCTGTGAACAACCTCCATCTTTGATGCCCTTCTGGGTATATATAGTACACCAATTCCCCACAACCAGTAGTTAATCCGAAAGTCTAGCATCGGCAGCAGTCTTCACCAGAGAGTCCATCTTCAGCGGCCAGTCCATCTTCAGCAGCCTGTCTATCGTCACCGGCAGTCCGTTATTAAACCGCGATCTGCCATACAATAGTAAATTTAATTAGAAGTTTTCAAAATTTTAAAAAATCCTATATTCGATATTTGTTTTAATATGTTTCCACATGTTACAAGTGAATTCAATACAGCGAACAGGGTTAGGGAGCGAGGAAATGGTTTTTCAGAAGTTAGTACGTGTTGCGATACAAGCAATAATAAAGTTGCTGGGTATTTTCTCGTGTCAGTCGATAGATGGCGTTACATCACATTAAACAATTTAGTGAGAAAACTATTTACTAATAATGAGGTGGTACAGGCAAGTGCAACATATATTTGTGTACAAAATATCAATTAATCAGACGTTGTGCATAAAGGTGGCACGATCATCGTGTGTAACGAGAGACATAATTGATCCAATGCATTTTTGTTGCGGGATGGATGTGGTTCGTTTTTTGATTTACCTCTTGAATTATTTTGTTCATGAAATGATAAATAATAAGGGTCTTAGTCATTTATATTGACGTCCACTTGTTTAGTAATCCTATAATCATTTAAGTTTTTAGCGAGAATTATCTTGATTATAATTATGTTATGCATGTTTTTATAATTTTCCATCAACTACGATTTTTCTCATGCTTTTAATGATTAATATTAATTTAAAAAAAATGCAAAGCCCGTCCGGGTAGCTTAGTGGGTGGCACCTTGGCGTATCACGCCAGCGGTCGATGTTCGAGTCCTCGGGGCGGGCATACAGTGTGATTATTTTTCACACAACAACTTCACACACTCACCCACGCACACACACATATATGCAAACATACACACACAAACACACTACTTCAAACTCTCAACTATATACACAACATCCAACTTCAAACATTCAACTTCACACATCACTCTACTGACACCTGATATGTACATTAACAACTCACCTCAACCAACACACAATTATATAAACACAAAACATATTTGTAAATAACAACAATACAAAAAATATACAAATAAAACATATCCACGTCGGAAAGACCCACAGAGGTCGATAGACATTAAAATATGTGATATTATATTTAAAAAATGAACGTAAGAAGGAATGTACAGCAGGATATCTAATTTAATTTTCTTTAAGTCTTTCATAGTAGGCGTTTATTATATTAGTTGTTAGATGGCGATATAGCACTCTCGTTAATTTATGAAATATAAAGTCTCCAACATCTAAAGTCCCTCCGCAGAAATTAAGAAATACTCCCGAATAAAGCGGTTCTAATATAATATAATAACACAGTGCGTCGCTAAGTTGCGATAATATTAAACTTTGTTTCGCGTCCGTTTCATGCATTTTACCCTTTTCTTCATACAGACTCCGCCGACCAACTCCGACTTTGGAGTATGCAAAACGTGACGCAGCGCAGAAGTTGAACACCGACCCCTAGTTCAGCACAACTTGCCGCCAACTCCTGGCGGTAAGGGCAGCAAAAAAGACAACCAGCGCGCGTACTTGCGGCTCGTTTGCCGCCCATTCAAAGTTATCACTCATTATGATAATTGCTTTGACCCGGTTTCGGGCTTCATTTCGCGATATTTAAAACGTGTCACTTTCGCAAAATGGGGGCCATGACTCTGTCTTCTCGCTTGCGTTTCTAGGGCGATATCATTTGCTTTAATTGGCCGATTACAGTGGCGTCGGAGTAAATAACGGCGAGTTGTAGTCGTCGTCCGGCATCGCCGCCAGGCGTCTAAATCACTTTTAATGACCGTTTAATAATTCAGCTTTTATGCGTAAATAAAGCGAAATAAAGTAGACGATGGCGGGCGGTGGTGGAGGCGCGCTGCCAACGCATAAACAGCGGACGCAATTGCGCCGAAGAATACACTGCGCAAGAAGGGTAATTTTAAGAAAAATATGAAACTGCCGAGCGCGAAACAAAAGAAATTTCAGGGCTTCCTTCCAGTACGCGCTTAGTGTCGTTACGATGTGCATAAAAATTGGCGCGGGTGGTTTGGCCGGAGGGTGAAGGAAATATGATTGCTTGTAAATCACGCGATAGGCGAAGAACGAAGCGATTAAGTGTGATGTTCAGTTTTCATCTTCATAAAAATAGCTATGAACTTTAGTTGACTTTATAGAAGGTTTAAAATAGTTGATTTAATTTTTCTACTTTTATTGGGGTTTTATATTTCATATTTTGCAAAATTTTATACATTATTTCTTTAGAATTGAATAAGAACGCTGCATGTCGGGGTGACGAAGAGCTCTAGAAGTTTCGTTTGGAAACTTCGGCGTTCGAGATGCAGATGATGGAGACACACGAGTGTACTTAGTAGGTGGTTGCAAATAGAAGACAAAAAAACACATGCAGATATATACACAAAAAATCAACTGACTTTATTCGTCAACGTTAAGTTGAAGGCACGGGAGTTCTCTCCTGCCAGGAATGACCAGCTTCAAATAGCACGCTCAAATTTCTCTTCACGGAAAGGCTCAGAATCAGTTCATGAAACAGACCAGTGTGGATTCACACGAATTGCAATGGCGACCGGAACGCGTGTTTCACAAATGTTCGCGAAACTAAGCAACTCTATGATCAAAAATTGGTTATTAGCGACGACCTCACGCTACGGTGGTTCAGGAGCCAGTCCTGATCCTTGCGCAGCGCGAAGCCTGCCCGAGGATCGGCGCAGGAGCGCATGATAAGTGTGCAGCGCAGGCGCGGTTGAGAACAAATAAGCGCGGCAATTTCGAACTTTTTGAAATTTTCCTTACAGAATGTTACAAAATTGAAATATACTTGGTATAATCGTTCTTTTCTCATTTTCATAGAAAATTGTACGATGAGTGGTATGGTATGTTGATGGTATGACTAAGGACGCGATAAAAATTACATGTTTAACTTGTAAATGCAATAAAATAATACCACGAGTCAATTCTGAAAATATGAATCCCCTTTGAAGAAAATAAAGGATTACGCAGCGTACATTTAAAAATTACTACTGTAATTCATTCACCTATTTCATAAAGTTTTTATTTTTCTATAAATGAATAAATTCAGACATCCTATGATGATCCAGAAACAAAAAGAAAAACATAACAAAAGTAACTAGTAACTAAATGATATCAAATATCCTTTGTCAAAATATTCATATTTTATAAAACCACTCGTCGAATTCACTTTATTCCCGATTGATTTTCTGTCATCACGCAAATTTAAACCAAGTATTTATTGTGCTAATCATTCATGGCGTGCCAGAAAAACGCAGAGATGCGCAGAGGCGCAAAAAAGCACCCAACCGACTGTGAACCCATCGAAATTGTACCGAAATTGTCAATATCGCAAATCAGAATGAATCAGACAGGATATCGTGCACACGTCGTACGTTACGAATATATGCAGCTTGGGTCTCTTTGGTCGTGAAAAGAGCTAACTGAACGAACGCGTTTCACTGCGATTCATTCAGCGTTATGTGCGTTATAAATGCCGAATTTTTGTCGCGGATTGAAATGTTGTGATGTTTTTGTGTACTGCGAACGCACAAAATTTCCTCGGTTGGCCTGCGACGAGCCGGAAAATTTAATGCCACCCAATCGCACTTATCTACATGTTCATTTCCATACTGGTACCACGAAAAAGGGTGAATGCCAGCAGCTGCGATCCATAAAAAACGGCATGTGAAGGGGAAATCCCACATTATTAACATGTTGCAAAGAGTTAATGTCGAGATTATTTGTTAATATGACGTGTTTTATTTAAATATTATTATAATATTGAAATTTCTAATTTTTTTAAGACCGAAAGTTGTGATCGAAAAGTTGCCTATATATTGAGAGGAATTCGAATTGCAAAGATGTAGGCAACTTTACGTACATATCTTAGAATAAGGTTCTAAGATATGTACGTATTTGAAAAGTCATCAGTTTACTCCACAAAAGCAAACACGTATAGCCTTCTTTCTAGTTGAAACAAAACGTATATTTTAACAAAAGAAACATTAAAATCGGATTCTTAGTTTCTAATTTATGCACAGCATAATTTCAGCTCGTATTCATCAGTTTACTACCCAATGCAAGCGCACATACAACACTTTTACTTCATAAATTAAAATATTGAAAACTTCAAATTTTCCAAGATGTATTCTCATTCTTAGCGCAAAAGCACCCAGAACGAATATAATAATAGAAAAAGAAAGTGTCTCAGCATTGAAATACTTCATCCTTCTGACTTCTGAATTCGAAACTTGCGGCGAAACTTTTGAGCGGTGAACTTTAATCCATGCCATTTTCGTTATGCATCGCATTGAATTTGCATTTATGCCGCTCCGGTGGCGACGCCAACCTCAGCCACTTTTCCCGGTTTCACTCCACTTAAACCGCCGTTATTCTTCACCGCCACTTCTCATTGTCTTATTGTTGCCGATGTATGAAAACATCGGATTTGCATCAGAAAGTTTCGGCAGCCATATTGAACTATTCAGCTGCTCTCGAGCGTGGAAAGTGCGCGCCGTAACTACGAGTATTTTCGAAATGATGCTTTATTGTTACAATGTTTAATGTACGAATACAAAATCACCCAAAACATGTTGCATAAACAAATAATTGGCTCACCAACATTTTATGCTGGTGCATTAAATATTTTATGGCAATGTTTAATCCATCGCTGCATTAAATATTGAGTGGTTTTCGTTAAAATGTGTATTTTGTTGCATTTTGTTGCATTTATCATGATTTATATTTGAAATCGACGATTATTTTAGTTTAATGCTTATTTATATTGTTATTTAGTGTTGTAATTAGCAGTAACTCCAGGTACATTTTATAAATAAATTGTAATTTATTATTCTAAAAATAGATATGTTGCAGATTATAAGAAATATTAATATTACAACATAGTTTATTAGGGTGGAAACATGATCAAGTAAGTTCTCTCCGATAGATGGTGTTAATGGAATCATTTTGAAAAATAATACATTTATTTTTAATTTTATTCCTGAAATGAAAATGTAAGATATTTATTTACACTTAAATTAATTAAGAAGAAGAGATACCAAAGGAATGGACCATAAAAAAGGTGATAGGCAAAAATGCGAAAACTATCGAGGAATAACTGTCGAGAACCATTTTCAATTTTTGGAATTAAGTTTCTTTGCGGGCATTTGGCCTATCTTTCAACAAAATACATTTTTCATGCTATTGAAACTGTCACGTCCGGTCGAAGTAGTAAATCCTTAGAATTTAAGAACAATTTAGTCAGGCATTAACGCCAGCTCACATTTTAGAAATCTTGTAACTCTCAGGCGTGACGGGTAATAAATCTGATGAAGAGGACGTACCGTG
>WSZQ02009443.1:0-36370 GCA_019419845.2 Weissflogia rhopalogaster | reverse complement strand
TAATGCACGTATGTACGAACGTTTGCGTAATTGTGCGCCGTACAAATTGTGTTTCGTAAACGCAGACCGGGACGACTTGACCATGCATCTCGCACGCGGATTGAATCGAGACAACCGCCGCTAGTCAAATACGTACGATCTTCATTATTTGCCTACTCACCAACTATGTACATTGTAGATGCTAAAACACTCGGGTTCCAAACCCCGAGTTCTCATATCTATGCGAATTTGAACTCAAAAATGAAGGTTCAATCACAAAATGGACGAATCCGTTTTTTGTAACTCCATTTAGGTACCTCCTATTTAGGTAACTATTTACCTCCGGTCTGATACCCTCATTTGGCACCATGTTTTGGGTTCCTCCTACCGGGTACCTTCTTTCTGGGTACCTCGCATTTAAGATACCTGTTTCTTGGTACTTTGCTTTGATGGTACCTGTTTTGGTACCTCCTTTGTGGTGCCTTATTTTTATTACTTCTTTGATACCTTCTATGGGATGGTACCTTCTGTCCAGTACCTTTCCGTCTGGCACCACCTTTCTATTACCTCCTTTTTGGTATTATAATAAAACTTGGCCCGTATGTACTTATATGCTGAGAATATGGATGAGGCCGTTTTTTTTTTTGATATCTCCGTACTGATATCGCTTTTTTGTTACTTCCTGTGTAGGTAACTATTTTCTCCGTTTTGATACCTTCATTTCGGAATCTCTACTTTGGCATCATCAGCAGATACCTTCTTTTTTTCGGGTATCGGCTTTTGGTAGCATGCTTTTGAGGCCCTCCTTTGGGTACCTTTTTTCTGGCACCATGTGTTTAGTATCGTATCTCCTTTCTTGTATATTCCATTTTGGTGCCTGCTTTTTATTAAGTTTTATATTATATTGCCACTCTTATGGTACCATAATAAAATGTCAAATCACACAGGACATAAATGTGACTTTCTTTTGTTCAACCATAAAATGGACAAGGCCGTTTTATGGTACTTCCTTTTTGGGATCTATTTTTTGATAACACCATTTTGGCACCATCATTTTGGTACCTAACTGCTGGTACTGCTTTTTTTTGTTGTTTCCTTTTGGTACCTTCCTTTTGCTCTAGTTCCTTTATCGTACCGTATTTTTAGTCACCCCTCTCGGGCACTTCCCTTTCTGTTACCTCCCTTCTGGTACGGTAATAAAATTTAACATCATTCAGCACATTAATGTGACGAGTGTTTACAACCCGAATGTTCGTTTTTGTAGGGAACGCGACCGTGAAGGAGACGGTCCCGTGTTTGGTACCACGACTCTCGTGACTTTGATGACGGCGCATCTTTGTTGGCTGCTGTGAGAGGCGAGCTGCCGATCGAGATGGGGCGGCGTACAGTGAATGCAATCAGCCTCTGCCTCACCGCCGGCTTCCTGCTGGTGGCTCTCGAATGCGGCCGCGGCGAGCCCACGTCGGGCATCCAACGCATGACTACACAAATCAATCGCGCCATTCAGAATGTGCTCAGTCGACTGGAGGACATCAAGTACGATGAGTTCGCCTACGCGGCGAAGTATGAGAGCTCGACGAAGTTCCATCCAAAGGGCATGAACATCTTATACAACATCACTAACATGCTCACTGCGGTGCTCTTTCCTGAAGATGTTACTGGTGGGTACAAATTCACGCCACTTTGATTCTTCATTCTTAGGCCATTGAATTTTGTTCAAAAAAGATGTCTGGAGATGAGGGGTGTCAAAAAAGTATCCTTCTGATACCAAAAAGGATCGATATTTTCGATACTAAAAATCCTCGACATTTTGATAACAAACAGTTTTTTTAGAAACCAAAATATATCGGGTTGTTCGTCGTGGTTCATCATGTACGTATCTGTGGGTAGACCATCGTAGGTTCTCATCGTCGTCATAAAATTTCATCGTGAAGGTTTTCATTGTCAGAGTTATAAAACATGAACGTTTGCTATAATTATTCAATTCTAGCAGTATTAATAATTATTATATTAGCAACCCGATTCTTTTTGAATTTTTGAAATAACTACTAGTTTTCGAAATGCATGTAATTTTCCTTATTAGGTAAACTTAATTGCATGAATTTCAAAAACTATATGAGATATTTCAAAAATTCAAAAACATTCTAATAGTTAATGTAATAAACATTAAGATTGAAATACTTTTAAAATGATTAAAGCAATTTTTCATGTTTTATATTGCTGACTATGAAATGCCTCCATAATGGTTAGCCCGATTTTCAATTTTCAAGTGATGGTCTGCCCATGGAGAAGTACCCGACATTGATATGAATCGCGATGATCGGCTGCGAAAATATCGATATTTTCGTTACCGAAAAGTATCGATTCTTTTAAATGTGTTACACCTCAATTATACAGAAGAAAAATCTAAGTGGCTATGGAAATGGATGATTGATATTCAATTTCCGTCATTAATACAGCTTCATTCGCAGAAGTCATTCAAAAATGTTTACATTCGACTGGAAGATGCTCGTGCATTTTCTCTACAATTTTTTCTCATTTTTAAGTGTTTGTTTCTGCATTTCTTGCTACTTATTTCTTCTACTATTGCTACCATTCATGCTGTGCATGTCGCTGTTCAAATTCGATTGCGTGCGAACATCGTTGTGTCAGCGTTGCACTCGCTGCTCGCAAAAGGAAGAACTGAACTCGCTCATTACATCGCAATACCTAATTGTCTTCCCGCCGGCGTGTAGATCTCATCGTGATGGGCGAACACGGCAACGAGGTGAGCATTCGCGACGACGACTACGTCGGCCTCGCGAAGCTCTTCATCCCGCTGTTGGCGTTTCTCGGCGTTCTGCTGCTCTTCGCCGTCTGTATGCCGCTGTGCGGATTCTGCTTCTGCTGCTGCCGCTGCTGCTGTCGCAGCGAGCCGAAGCACACGGAGAAAAGCCGTGATTTCTGCCGGAAGTTCATCTACGCGACGCTGATGATCGGCCTCGGCACCCTGCTGATCTTCGGCGTCGTCTGCTCGTTCGCCAGCAACGAGCACATGCAGGCTGGCACAGAAGAACTGACGACAAATCTGCGCGTCGCTGTACGCGACACGCGCAAATACTTCAACGAGACGAACAGCCATCTGGAGCTGCTGCTCGACCGCAACTACAAACAGCTCAGCGACGTGCTGCTGGAGACGCTCGCGACAAGCAGCACGATCCTCTACGATGAGCTGAAGCAGATTACGAACGCATCGTCCATCGACGACGCCATTGAGATGGCGGGCACCATGAACGACACCCTGCATAAGCTGAACGAGTTGAAAATCTTGACCAATGTGTTGCGGGTGGAGGCGTCGCAATTGGATGATGGTATGATTTTTTTTACTTATTATTGCCGACTGTTTAGCGAAAACATTCAATTTTTTCATCTCTTTGTACGATTCAATAAATGAAAATATCGTTTTTGAATGGGTATCGATACGTATATGTAACGAGACTCGAAAATATCGATACTTATCGTTGTCAAAAGTATCGGAATATGAATTTATCCATACTTATCGGTATCGAAACTTGAACGAAAATCGAATGTAAATATATAAAGCATCGAAATTGAAAATATCAGTATGGAAGTATCGATTATATCGGAACTTATCGATATCGAAGTATCGAATGAATGTATCGATACTTACCGGTATCGAAATTTGAAAGTTCGTTTTTATATCAAAGTTTTGATACTTCTTGATATTGTTTCATCCTCCTCAGTTCAACTTGAGTGTAATATTATTTAAATAACAACGAAATTCACTAAAATGCGAAACATGAATGCGTTTTCGGTTAACTGCTTATCAAACTTATCAAATTATTCATTTGATTTTGGCTTTAATATTTGACAATTTCGTTTTTTAGCTATGCGTAAAATTAAACGTGATTTATTGGCGGATCTACAGAAATGCAATTCAATCAAAGACTGCTCCGATTTGAAGGCGAAGTATGTAGATACTTTAGGAACAGGTATCGACTTCAATAGTGTAAGTATAGCTGCCCCTCACTACAATCATTGTGACTGTCCTTTCCTATGTTCGCACTAATCTCGGGTTTCATTTCATGCAGTTCTTGGATAGGTACTTTCCAAGGGTGAGTTTTAATTGGCTGCTTTAATGCCTGTTTTAGAAATTGGTTACTAATATTGATATTGAATTATTTAAGTTTTCAGTAAATAATTCAAAGATGTGTTATTCGTTTGTAACAATAGTGTGGTGCTCGATATACCAATAAATGATGTTAACCTGTTAGAAATATAACGTTAAAATTCTTATAGATACCGGATATTACGGATGATATTAACACAATCACAAATCTGAAAGAGAATCCTGAAAATTTGATTGCCGCCATTGGGAGGGGTAAGGATCAACTGGATCGTTTGAAAGACGATATTCGGAAGAAAGTCGACAAGAATATACAAGTCGTCGAGGTGAAAGTCAAAGATGCTGGTACAGAGATCGGTAAACATTCGGAGGACGTGCGCGGTGCTATAGATCGCACGTTGGACGAAATCGTGGATAAGTCCAACGATGGCCTGCGACTCCTAGACGACTATGTGGACTACGCCAAGTATCGTTACTATGCTGGATTGGGCGTCAGCGTCATCTTCCTGCTGATAACGCTCTTTGTGGCTCTGGGACTCATCTGTGGAATTTGCGGCAAGAAACCGACGTACAACGAGGACTGCTGCAACAAGGGTGCCGGCAGTCGGTTCTTGATGTGTGCCGTCACTTTAATGTTCCTCATGTCATTCGTTCTTGTCCTCATTCTCATTGTACACATCGCTGGCATGCCGGTGCAGGTGGCCATTTGTACACCGATGCGCCAGCCGAACAACAATAAGTTTTTCGAGTTCTACGATCGCCATGTCGATCTGAAGAAATTGCTATCGCTGGATACGACGCTTAAAGATCTGGTCAATAACTGCTACAGCAATCGCAGTGTCTACGAGGTGTTCCACCTGGAAAGTCGTTTCAATATAGACGAGGTTCGTGATTATATAAGTCGATTCCAAATCGACAAAGAGTTGGAACATTTGGAGGATACTATAACGTTGGAACAGAAGAAAATTACTCTTTTGGAACCCGAAAAAGTAACAGCGCTACGAGTGCTGGGTTCTAATCTAAGTGGAATTCATGATAAATTCGATCGTATAAAGGAAGAGGTAAATTTTCGATTTCCACCTTTGTTCATTTTTTTTATTAAGTTCTTACATCATTCAGCAAAAGTTAAAAACGTTGAGTTAATGAAAATTTAGAGAAAATTTTATGGTCTTTCTTGCAGATTGATGTTAAACAATTCACAAATGTTAATTTGGACGAGTTGCGCAGTCATTTGGATGCGGTGATCAACGTTTTATCGCGTAATGCAATGAATGAGCAACTCGTCAACTCCTTGACACTGAGTAAGCTACATTTGGAGATGTATATTGAGAAGTTGTTCAAACCGATGGTTAAACACGCGCAAACAACTTTGGTAAGTTTTTAGACTTTGGTAATAATTAATAGTTAGATGATGAATAGTTAGATATGGGCGTTTTTGGATATGAATATGAATCGATACTTTCAGTCATAATGATACTTTTGACACCAATAAGTATCGATACTTATGTTCAATAATTTGGTATCGATTCTTTCCTTTCGATAGTTGATATATCAAAAAATATATTTCCAAAGATTCGATACGAAAAAGGTAAATTTAATATTTCCGATACTAAAAAACGATACTTAGATATCGACCTTGTGTTCAAAGTTTCAAAACTTTTGTTTTTAAAAAGTATCCATTCTTCCTTCGATAATTTCATATATAGATATCAAAATGTTGTTTCATTGTTACTTGCAAGTAGCAAGTAGCTGTACCTACTTACTCGGTACAGATACTTTCAAGTACCGATACTTGTTGAAATTTCATTAAAAACTAACATTTCTCTCAGGATTTGGCCGCGGAAATGAACGAGAAACTGAAATTAAACCATGCCAACTTCGAAGAGGCGATTAACGACATGGCCGACAAGATTGAGTTCGCCCAAACTGAGCTAAGCGAACATGGGCCGGAGAAGATCGCGGAAGTTATTCGAATGTTTGCCAAAGGCATTAAAGATGTGCTACAAGCGTATTTGAATCGCATTGCCAACAGTATTGAGAGGGACGTCGGTCAATGTGGGCCACTAGCCTTGGTTGTCAATGGGACCTTAACTTCTACATGTGACAAAATTATTCTACCAATGGTTAGTATTTTATACTTTGTTTTATACTTGCAAAAGGAGTGTCTCAATTGAAACGGCGAAATATCCCGCTAACAGAGATTATTTATGTATATGCACGGACAATGGAGACACTCCCTTGGTAGAATTATACTCATACAGGAATAAAATGTAAATTATGATTGATTTTTAGACTGGATTCGGTGTCAGTATTCTTTGGTGCCTTATGCTCTTCATTCCTACAACGATTATCGCTGTGAAGCTCGCCGATCTGTATAAGAAGACAGAACATGGTTACCAAGAGGCGTAAGTATCGGTACAGTGGGCCAGCGATTTGTGTTTCGTGTGACTCTTTGAAACAGGAAACGGCATGCGAGATGGACGATTTTGGAACGAGTTGTTTGCTTCATATCATTTGGTTTCTATCATTTCGTTCATTTTTGTGGTGGTTTTTCGTTTGCTTCGACCGATGATTTGCTGATGAGACATGGCCAACGTGTTGTACATTTTTGACGGTCATTGTTTGCATTTGTGTCGTCAGTTGAGTTTGAATTACGTAATTATGTATGCGTTTCTTTAATTGCAGCGATTTTTTGTATGACGCGTATGCCGATCGAGAAAATATTCCGTTGGCAAGGTAAGTCACTCTTCGGTAGCGGTAGATAGAGTTTACTGCATGCTCACAGTTCATCTAGCTTCGAGATTAGCACATGTAGAGCTACTATTAAAGGGAGGGGACACCGATTTGAATTATATTTGATAGATGTTACTCTATGTTAAGAATTGCTTTTAAAAATTACTATGAAAAAACGTTAAAAAACTTATATGTTACAACGTTTAGCGCGGTGCGGTCAGCCACAGTGGTCCAGTTGGTAGAGCATTCGCCTCGTAATTCAGTTCAAGGCTCGTGGGAAATTGTTTTCTTTTTTGTTCAAATTTAGTTTTATATAAAAAAAAACATTTTACAGCTTATAATTTATAATATAACATGGAAAAATATTTATAAAATACCGAAATATCCAGCAATCATTCTTTAAAAAAATATTATAAATTATTTTTATGTTTATAAATATTATTTAATTGCTTATTATAATTTATTAAATTAAACCGAAACAAATAGTAAAAAAAAAAACAAAATAAAAATTTTCCGAAAACAAGATTCGAACCGCGGACCAGTGCGGGGTGGATTCTCTATCAACTGGACTAACGTGAGTTAAATAGCGCCTTAAAGGCTCTTTCACACTCAACTCGCGGCTCTTAGAAATAAAATTTAAAGCGAGATTTTTTTCGACCCAAAGCGAATCCATGTCCTCCTCTGTCTAATAGCAATGGAACGCTCGATTTCCCGTCAGTCCAACCTGTCGTTCGGTAGTTGAATGCGTAGAACTTCTCTTGCTCTGTTGGCCCACTGATAACACACGTACACCTGCGTTTCGCATGTGGTAACGAGCGTCGTTGTTCATTGTTTGCTTTAGGGGCAAGTACGCCGGTAAGAAGAAGAAGTACAAGAACAAGCGGCATGAGGGCGGTGGACGCTATATGGCCGACAACGAAATGTCGGCACGCGATTACCCTGGCGGGTCGCAGCACCACGATGCGCGCTACATGGACATGGCGCCGAAGTAAGTCTGCTCACGCGCTCACTCGCACACTGTTGGCTCTAACGATTGTTTTGCAATTTTTCCGTCCGGTACTGACAGTTGGCCCTTTAATCCGCCCCCGTATAATAGTAACAAGCAATTTAGTGCCGAGATGGGGACGACACGTTTCTAACTTGGTTGTTCTTTCTATGCTTTACCGCTTGAAATGACACTTTCACATTTCGTTTGATTCACATCGTGTTATTCTATCGAAATTACCTAACTGAAAAGTGCTGCATAACGTAACTGGCTTAACGTGGGGATATTAGATATTTAGTTGCGTGGTTTACTTTTCTCGCCTAATGTGTGCTTTGTGTTTCTCTGCTGTTGTTCGCACAGACAATACGAGGATTTTCCAAATGGGGGCCCCCCGCAGTATCACCGAGCAACTGAATACGAAAGGCCGCCCCCATATTATTGTCCTGGGTCCACGTGAGTGTTTTTTATTCTTATTTTATCGAATATTCTAGACACATAAACATAAATTAGTTTCGATTGTATCGAATGAGAGTATCAATATTTTTGGCATCGGTTTTGTACCCGCTGAAAGTATCGATCCATTGAAGGTATCGATACTTTTTGGTATAGAAATAACAAAACCGGAAAGTATCGATATTTTGTGGTATCAAATAAAAGTATCGATACTTCTATGGCAAAATATTAAACAAATATAAAAGTAAAGTATAAATACCAAAAATCGGAAGAAAGTATCGATAATATCTTGAAATCGAAAGTGTCTATTTATAAAAATATGGAACTGAAATATCCATACTTATTGATACTAATCAACACCCAAAACTGACTATGATGTCTCTAATTTTCGAAATTATAAAAAAATCGCAAAAATATCGCATATTAAGACGAAATTGATAACATAAAGTTTGCAGGAACCACTAAGCTGTCGGTACACGAAAGTTTCAACGATGGAAGGCTAGAAGATCGACTGATTACCTGAGCTTTTTGTAGAAAAAATTTACCAGACTGATCACACGATATCGTTAAGCATGATGAGCGACGATTTAACTAAACAGCTCACTGTGAGGAGTTTGACGCATTTACGTTCATTAAACTAAAGTTGCTCAAGCTTCAGACGGGGCTCCGTTCCTCTCGTCGCGCGCGCCGTTTGAAGCGATCGTTCTTGTTTCGTTTCACAAATTATCTTAAATTATTCGATGTGTATTCGTTCATTGCAAAAAGGCGCTTCGCACGCAAAACATACATGTAAGACATTTGCGTGCGTTTTGCGAATGAAAACAAAAAATATCATCGGTTTCTTATTTCTCAATTTACCCACTCGATTACATGTTAATGATGATAACCAAAAGGCCCTTAATCAAACATGCATATTGTGATGATACATTTATTAATAACATTATCGTTCGAAGTATGATTATTATTATTATATATAGAGTTAACGAGAATAGTTGTAAACGTATGCAGAATATTTCGAATCCCACGATTCCTACGACTACACACAACACAGTTCTCTTCAAAGAATGTTTACAATATAAGGATGTAACAATAAACAAGTATGAACCAAGCATGCCGGGATTGAGTCGTCGAAGAAGTGGAATGAGAAGAGGTGCGCTGAGCGCATTCGTTGCGTGCGCCGCCATGTGTGTGCAATGTTTTTGGGTCTAAATGTACATAGAATGCGCATGTCCCTGGAAAAATCCGAACAAAACTGACTGCAAAAAATGATATAAAAACGTGCAATGCCTGCGAGTATTTTACGAGGCAAGCACGCATACATTTACTGGCGCTCTGTAGATGGTTTCGTGCAGTTTACGAGCACTTTCAGAATAAGCAAATAGGAGAGAAATGTGCATTTAAAAGTATTTTCATATCTTCGATGTTGTGAACAGAACAGAAATCAAGTATATAATCAACGCATATACCCGAAATGGGCTCGCATTGTGCGCCCCCATTTTTCATCCCAATGTGCAACATTACCAAATATTCGTTTCCAGTCTTAATATACTGATATATTGATATATCAAATACATACATACACTTATGATGAGGTGTAATCAAATAGTTGGTTTGATGTGGATACCGATTGGGAGATGTTTCAATATTCAATTCGTTTAGCGTGTTTCCCGAGTAAGATTTGAAGAAATAAATCAGTTCGTACGTGAACAATAGTAGAATCTAGGAATTGTTGGCATCACGTGTTGGCGTTACAGTTTTTATTTTTTTCGTTTTCTTATAATTAGCTTATTACATACATTTATGATTATGTTTATTGTCGCAATTGAATGTTGAAATGCATTTACCAGAAGGCTAGACCATGAGATTAGGTACAAGTTTCTGTGTTCGATTCTGCTCAATTTTTCACACGTTTTTTCATGTTTTTAATGATGACTAGTATAATTCTCTACTCGTCGATGCGTAAGGTTCGTATAATTATTTGCCATATAACTTATATTTCAAAATTAAGCGAATTGAACAAAACATAAAAACAAAACAAACGTACTCTACGATCTAATATTATGTATCTATTATATATAAAATATGTTATTGAAAATTCCTGGAAAAAAAAGAATGACAATTGGATATTGTGGTTTTATTTGCCTAAATATAATCGTTTTCGCAAAATTTATAGATTTCATGTGTTGGTGGATTCAGTTGTACAGTTTTGTAAAAATAAATAGAAAATGTTCTGAGGTAAGTAATTAAGGCTGGGTGTCATTTCGCGTTGACTTTAGAAAATTTTAACGTTCCTCGACCTACTTAGCGTAGTTATCGCCGACGTCCCGCTTCTGTAAATGCATAACAAGCAATTTAAGGCAATGAGTATTCCGATAGGCAAAATGTAAAATTATATGAGCTACAATGGGTTCGGCACAAATACGTGTCGAATAGCAGTCCGGAGAAGGCGCACATCGAGCGTTTGTTGTCGTGCTGGTACGTCGAAAAAGCGCGTTCGGTAAAATCAATAATACAACGAGTGTGGGTTGAAACCTCAGTTGCGACGCGAGAATATGGTCGAGCAGATAAGATCCGGCGATCTCGGTGCGAAATGTGCAGTGTAGTGCGAGCGCACGTCGGCACGACGCTTCGCTGAGGAGAAAAAGGTACGCTCTCGCGTCCCCGTCGGCATTTTTTCGGTCCCCACAGCACGCTTCCACCTGATTGCGCTCATCGCTTGTCGTTGCGTCCTTGCAGGGCAGGGATAACTCGTCTGGCAATAGAGTAGCGCACGTTTCGCTAGCGTCGCGCCTTGGTACCTTTTTGCGTGCCCCCCGATTGATCCTTGCTGGCAGGGCAGCAAGCGCGAGCATGCCACTCGGCAGTATATTGCGACGCGCGTCCACGTATATCCTTGGGGTCGAGGGCGAGGACGAGAAGATGAACAACTACGAGGACAACGAGGTTCTGTTCTGTAAGAACAATGTGTGCGTGCATCCCCCGGCGATCATGCGGCAGGATACGGACGTCCTGCATCATCCCGGTTACCTTACCGTTACCACAAAGATCTTCATCGATCAGTACAATGACGCTAAGCGGCCGACGTTGATGCTCACGTGGATACCGAACACGACGCTGCGCAAGTGTCCGCACACTCTGCAGCCGTCCCCAAATAAAAACGTCTACAACTACTCGAAGCAGACGAGCGTGGAGAGCCTGAACTCGTTGGACTCGTGCGATGACAATCGGCCCCTGAGTGTCGGAAGTGTCGATGGTATCCACACCGAGTTTAAGAGCACAAATCCCTTCCTGAACTATATTAACGACACTGACAAGGAGTCGGTAAGCTCCACAGATAGCCTGGAGAAGAACTCTATTATTAACATCAACGTGGAGATCTCTAATCCCGATATTGAAATCATCTCCACTCCTGACAGTGTCAAAGACATCGGCGAGTCTCTGGAGAAGTTTGAATTCAGTCGTTCGGAATCAGTGACGTCCAACGACAGCCAATGCAACTGGTTCAGTCCGGAATTCCTCGCACAGAAACACAATCTCACATTTCCGGATAGCGCCTCATGCTCACCGATTCTTCCCACGAAGAATCAACACAAGTGCCGACGCTTCAGCGTGGACCTTTCACAGATGCGCTCATTGCGTATGTTCTTCAACGATGCAAATTGCACGTGTGGACAGCTGGTGGTTGCATCGAGGGAGAGCCAGTATAAAATCCTGCATTTTCATCATGGGGGCTTGGACCATCTCGCTCAGGTCCTTCATCAATGGCACTCCTTACTTCACAACATCAAATACCCTAAAGGTACATCACTCATATCTGCCACATTCCATCCATAACATTGTACTATCTTCAGGACCGGAGGAAAACCTTCCTTATCGTCACTTTATGGTATGCCGCGCCGAGGTATCTGCATTGGAGCTACACCCTGAAGAAGGTCAAGTAGGTAAGCTTACGGAGGACATCTTCCGATCCCTTTTCAACGAGGCGGGTCAACTCGAAGATGATCTAACGCTACGAAAGGCTGTATTCTTCACGGGTATGGAGCGCAATCTACGCAAGGAAGTGTGGCCCTTCTTGCTGCATTGTTATCCATACCAGAGCACTTACTTGGAACGCATACAAATCGCCGAGATCAGGCGTCAGGAGTACGAGGAGATCACACGTCGCCGCCTTGAGATGACAGGCAACTGTTTGACTCAATTTAGACGAAAAGTGCAGAGTGTTGTGGAAAAAGATGTGGTGCGCACAGATCGAGGTAATCCATTCTTTGCCGGTGACAATAATCCCAACTTAGATGTTATGAAGAACGTTCTACTTAATTACGCTGTGTATAATCCTGGTTTAGGGTAGGTTTTACGGACATCTTGTAAGCATCCCTATACTGTTCTCTTGTTTTCATGATAGGTATACACAGGGAATGAGTGATTTGTTAGCTCCGGTCTTGTTTGAACTTCGTGATGAGGTCGCTGCCTTCTGGTGCTTCGTGGGCTTGATGCAGCGTGCTGTATTTGTGGCCACACCAACCGACAAGGACATGGACCGTTCCCTGAAATTCCTGCGAGAATTGGTTCAGATTATGGTCCCTAAATTCCACCAACATCTTCAGAAACACCGTGACGCCAACGAACTGCTCTTCTGCCATCGATGGATCTTACTGTAATATAAAGCTAGTCCAACTGTAGTAATTAATGTCTGAACTGGTGTCTTTGCAGATGTTTCAAACGGGAGTTTACCGAAGCAGTTGCCTTGCGAATGTGGGAGGCCTGTTGGGCTAATTACCTCACCGATTATTTCCATCTGTTTCTATGTCTTGCGATCATCTGTGTGTATGCAGACGACGTAATCGCTCAGGATCTGCGTGCTGATGAAATGCTACTCCACTTCAGTTCACTTGGTAACTATTTAAAGTATTCTCCAAGCCTAATGGCCTTCCATCAGGTGCGGAGAAGTAGTCTTCAGGGCTATAATCACCATAACTTGTTTTATAGCTATGTATATGGATGGGGAAGTGATTGCGAGAAAGGCACGAGGATTGCTCCATCAATTCCGACAACTACGCGAGATTCCATGCACATTGTCGGGCCTCTGCATGCGATGTGGTCCTGGCATTTGGGACAGTTCGCATTCGCCAAGGATCTACTGCTCTGGCCATGAGCACGGCTACTGTCCAAATACAATTATACAGTAAACCAGGAACCAGGCTACTAGCTATCAACTGTTGTTCGCGATTAATGCATGTGATGCGATCTTACAATTTGTTCAATCATGAAACACACATAATCATTTTTCGTGGGTGATGCTGATACCCTCAACCACTGATCTTAGTTGCATTGATGCCGATCACATCAACGAATTCAATCAGTCCTTTGCAAGTTGTATTTTGCATGATCTCAAGAGACTTAAATCGACTTTTACATCCAGGTTTGTTATTCTTCACGTTATATTCACCACCCACGGACCTACTCATAGCCGGCTATCATATTATCCAAATACAAATCAAATTCAAGTTAAGTTATTAAAGTTTATCTAACATATTAAGTACTAATAGCATGCGGTATATATATATAAGAAGCTACAATATTGTATAAAAATACAAATAACTGCAGTTGTGTTTGATTCGGGAATAAGTTGGCTGTGCTGTAAACATGAATGTTGGAGAACTGTGCAAGATTCTGTGGAGATGCTCCATATACCCGTTGTATAACATTTAGAGGATTGACGGTGTGAGGTGTTTTGTTGCATGGAAACCGTTTGCGCGATTCCTACACATATTATCATGGCAAACTAAAGTAAATCCAAACCAAAAGTAAATCGTGTAATATATACTAAATATAACCAGATACAATGTTCAGGATTGAGAGGAGGATACTATTTAGACGAGTAGGGTCTAGGGCTGTTCATTGAAGTTCATATAATTGTCGGGCACATCTCTATCGGGGGTTTCCAACATCGTTGTAAAATTTCATCGTGAATATAATACGTTTTATAGCTCTGTTGATGAACGGCTCCTTTAATTATTACAAAAACTAGCAATATTAATTCTTATTATATTAGCCACCAGTGTCTTTTTGAATTTTTGAAATATGTGTTATAGTTTTCCAAATATATGTAATTTTGTTTGCTATATACGTAACATGGATTTATAATTGCATGTATTTCAAAAACTATATGAAATATTCCAAAAATTCAAAAAGGATCTGATAGCTAATGCAATAAATATTAATACTGAAGTACTGTTATAGTAATTAAAGGAGCCGTTCATATTTTATAATGCTGACGTTGAGCTGTCTCCATTATGGTTAGCCCGACGTTGAAGTGAACATGCGATGATCGGTCTGGCTACGAGATGAGAAGGCGAAACTCAATTGAGCAAAATGGACACAAATCGGTCAGCGGATTTTACGTACCAAAAATAAAATTGGTTAGCAATTACTGCTTATGCGAATTATTTTTCTAACTGTAGCATAATCCACATGTGTGTGAGTGTGTGACTTCAAGCGAGTGCAAAACCAAGCTGAAAATTTGACAAATGCGATCGCATGAAATGCCGGCAAGTGCATTCGACAATATTCTAAAACGGAATTTGGCTCACGTGCATGTAGCACATCTATAGCTTATTTTACTGGATCACAAGTACGCTTAGTACATCAATGCTGGGGACTTGAATGAGTATATGCACAGTGCATAGAATTAGCTTTTTCACTCAAATTTATGTTCATTGTTTCTAGCGTTTAGAATGACTTGATGCCAAACGAATACTTCGTTCGCGAACAAGTGAACAGCGGTGAGAAAATTGCGTTGTTCTGCCTTGATATCTTGATGCATATGTATATTACGAATGTACCCATAAAACCGTATCTACATTTTTGACACGTAGATTATCTGAACTCACATTATTGGGTCTATGCTCTACGATACAGCCTCTAATCAACTCCACGATTACATTTCACTACGCGATTCCTTACCATCTATAAACTGCTATAACGGATAAGAATTCAATGATACTAGTATAGAGGGATCTTTGTTAAGTTAATCCTGTTCTGTTATTGTGCAGTGCGTTTGTTTTGTTGGCGATGTTATTTGGTCAGAGCAGTTGGTGCTGTTCGGTGATACAAATATGTTTAGAACAATGTATAATATGTATTTAAAGTGTTTGTTTTTACAATGTTATCGAAGTAAAAATGAATAAAAGAGCATTAAAGTAATTACTATTTAATTTGAAGACATGTGCTAATTTTCAACCTCCTTAAAACCACCTTATTTATAAAGGGTTTCGTTTACTGGAATCATGCATGAATCCAAAATATTTTTATAAAGTGACCTTGTTTTCTCATCAGCAGTCTTCAATATTTGATGCGTGGGTCATCTAATGACCCATTTACTAATTTAAAGTGATCCACTCCTATTCCATGCAACGACTCGTATTAGTAACCAACAAGTTTTCCTCATTATTCATATTGCGGTATCCCACGATCAACAAAATACGGGACCTTGTTCTAAGGCAGATGTTACCTAACTGAGAGGCGAGCCTCCGGAAGGAGGCAGATCCATCGATGTTAGAAGAGCAGTTCGTTGGCGTCACGGTATATCTGAAAGTGTTGGTGGAACCATAATCTGAACGGTCCATGTCCTTGTCGGTTGATGTGGCCACGAATACAGCACGCAGCATCAAGCTCACGAAGCACCAGAAGGAAGCGACCTCATCACGAAGTAAGACCAGCAGCTCACTCATTCCCCGTGTATACCTATCATCAAAACAAGAGAATAGTATTGAAATGTTCTTCATAATATCTAAGTTGGGATTAATGTTACCGGCACAGAATGTATTACCTCGATCTGCACGTAGCACATCCCTCTTCACGTTGCACTTTTCGTCTAAACGGAGAGAGACAGTTGCGTGTCATCTCTAGGAGGCGACGTGTGAACTGCTCGAACTCCTGACTTCTGATCTCGGCGATCTGTATGAGTTCCAGGTAAGTGCTCTGGTACGGATAGCCTTTTGTAGCTTTAGATCATCTTCGAATTAACCTTCTTTGAAGAGGTTTATGACCCATGAGAAATACCCGTACTCCTTGCAGCGGCACATATCAGTAGCCAAAATGTTCCTTATTATTCAGATTGTTGTTTCCCACAGTCAAACAAATGCGGAAGAATATCCCCAAAGTCCTTATAAACTTGTCAAGTCTGGTGGTGATGACCAGGAGGTCCCGGAATGGATTGTCGACGGATATAAAGCAAAAAAGTAGCGTACTTATAATCTAAACAATCTTATCAGAGTGTAAAGGTATGAAAGAACTTTGCTCTAAGGTAAGAGCATGTCCAAAGTATTTATAAATTTATCAAACCAAGTGGTACAGACCAGAAAGTCCTGGGTCGAATTCCAACGGATATAAATCAAAAAATACCCCGCACCTAATCTAAAAAGTATTTCCATGGCAATATGTTTTAGGGTTTAAAAGTTTTCTGATAATCATAATCAAAATCATTATACCCTGGTGGATTTGAAGTAGTCGAATTGATGTCAAACCAATATTACAATTTTAAAATTACAGTACACATATCCAGTTTTCATTCATTTATAGTATACCAATAACTGACTATATTTGAGAACAAATTTTACTTTGGTGAGTACAATAGATAAGTTTCACCATATAATCAAATATAGGTATAACATCATACTTGAGCGTTAGTAAAAACCTATAAAATATTGATGGCAAAAGCTAGGGGTTTGGCATATCGCTGGTTTCATTAGATCCGATAAACTGGCTATAATTTACTGCTCGCGACGTTCAGGTGGGGGCCATTGGTGGGTGGCGATTGTTCTGGCGTAATTTCACCTGTGGCAGTGCGTGCATGGCGTGCCGCCGCCGCACCATAGAAGGGTTTCTTCGCGTGTGTCCGCTCCCTTTAGCGCGACGCTCACAACAAATAACGTCGGCCCCACGCTCTCAGTCCGTCGACAACGTGCGCTGCGAAACGCTCGCGGTGGTGCCTTTCTTCAGTGCCCCAATGAAATACAAAACGTTGCTGAAAGCAACGCGCGAATCTGTCGACTGCAATCATAAATATTTGCAATGTTAGATAGGCTAAGCCCACGTAAGTACCACAAAAATGATAACTTAAAGTTACCAAACTTAAAATTTCAATTACCAATCAGGAAACTAGGTGTAGATGGCCCAAGAAACACAATCACAATTGTTAACTTCCAATGATAATGTCTATAATTATATAAAATAAAATCCCCACGAGTAGAATTCGTGACAAAGTAATATGTGGACAGAAATTGTTTTTTTTACGCAGAAAAATCGATTTCTCCCGGCGTACGGTAATCATTCACAGTCTTTCGAAGTAAATCGCACGCGGTGATGCCTACATGAACGCGAATTGACATTAAAATCAATGCGACCAGCATTTGTGGTTTAGATAATAAAGAAACGTGCTGCATGGTAGAAAAAAAGTCAATTACATTTTTCAGGTGCGCCGCCATGTGTTGAAAAACATTGATCGGAATCTAAATTTAATTTAACGGTGGCACGGGCTTGCCAAGATTCGATTGCTTTGCACCCCGTCCGCCGACCAAAATGCAAAATAATTTGCATGATTTCTCGTGACGATAAAGGTCAAAGTTGAGCACGTGGCTGCAAATGTGTTACATATTTGCAATATGTGCAAATATGGCGGCGGATTTGCGCGGTCGTTGCACCATACGCAAAAGTGGATCGGACTTTAGCCCTTCAAGCCTCCGCACCCCTGATATATAACGAACCATTTGTTTTGTTATAATGTCCGGTCGCCCATAACAACAAGTGGAGTTACCGAAAGGGGCGGCATATGGTAATACGGTTCACTGCCCGCTGCTGCTTGACCGCCACCGTTCCAATTTCTCCTTAATGGTTTCGGGAGGGTGGGAATATGGGAATGTGGCAATGTGGGACACCATCAATATGTTTCTATTCCGCTTCTTTTTTGCAGTTTTTTGTTTGTTATAAAATGGAACGCTACGATCATATCGGCGTAGTTGGTGCGGGTTCGTATGGTGTTGTTATGAAGTGTCGACATCGCAGTTCAGACCAAATAGTCGCCATAAAGAAGTTTTTGGAAACTGAAGATGATGCCACCATACGAAAGATGGCCATACGAGAAATACGCATGTTAAAGGTACCATATCTGAATGGTACCATTCTGAGACTATTATGTTATCATTTAGTGTTGTGTTTGGTTCTTTCGACACATTAGATGTTTTCTTGTAGAAACTCAGGCATGAAAATTTGGTGACACTAATTGAAGTATTTCGTTACCGCAAACGTTTTTACCTCGTTTTTGAATATATGTCTGGTACTGTCCTTGACGAAATTGAAAAGCATCGTGGTGGTATCGGCAAAGAGAAAACTCGTGAACATATCTTTCAAGTGCTCCGTGCCTTGGCGTATTGTCACTCACAACATGTAAGATGCTAACTTTAAGATTGGTATCCACAGTAATCCTGCGTTAACTCATTTCCAGATTGTCCACCGCGATATTAAGCCAGAGAATATCCTAATCTCGTCCAAAGGTGTTGTAAAAGTGTGCGATTTTGGATTTGCACGTGTTATGTCTTATACAATGGAATTGTGTACTGAGTACGTTGCTACAAGATGGTACCGGGCCCCAGAGCTTTTAGTGGGTGAACAGCAATATGGCGCCGGTATTGATGTATGGGCGGCTGGCTGCCTTTTCGCAGAGATGCTCAACGGGGAGGCGCTGTTCCCAGGCGAAAGTGATATTGATCAGTTGTATCTTATTGTCAAAGCGGTTGGAAAGCCATGCAATCGCCATCAGGCGATGATGGCGAAGAACTCACAGCTGCGCGGCATGATCAACTGCAGCGTGGTTCCGGACTATGACGGTCTGCAGCGGCCGTGCCACGGCTGGTCGGCGCTCAGCATCGAGTTCCTCATCTGCTTCCTGCAGATGGACCCTAAAATGCGACCCGGGTGCAGCACCCTACTCAACCACAAATTTTTCACGCACGACAACTTCGCCGGCCGGTTCTTGCCCACGCTGCGGCACGCTGTCATTACAGAGTTCAGCGCAAATCCTCTTCTGCGCAAATTCAAGAGTGAGGTGCTTCTATCATCTGATATGCAAAAGCTAGGTGAGACCTTCCAAGCAAAACGCTCGAGTCACTCATCCGTAAGCACACCACCGTGGCGGGTGAATATCGCAGACGGAGCGGCAGCCAAGCGAAAGTTCTCCTGCGACAATCCGGACTTGCATCTCACTGGACACCGTTCCTTCCTCGAAAAGACCGGCATTACCTTCCTGAAATCTATTAAGAACAACATGCACGAGCCTTCGGGCGACATCTCCACCCTGCGGCAGTCCATTAAGAATATGTCGGCGACTCCCGACAATGATGACAGGTCGGAGTGCACCGATACCACCTCGTCCAGCTACACGACAGCTACAGCGAAGTTGCGTCGCAAATCCCCAACGGTTCTTCAAAATGCTAGCCATCCGAGCCTGAAGAGCATCTTCTCTCAACAACTGGCAAACATTTCCTCTACGGAACTGCATACCACGATCAATGCCGCCAAGAAGGTGGATCGTTATTCCATGAGCAATATGTTCATCCAAATTGATCCCCTCCATAATTCCTTAAATGTACAAGTAAATAGTCCCACAACAAACCAAAAAAAGACCAAAGTCAAAAATGATTTTACACTACCAAATCTTCCAGGAGGTACTTCCACAGTACACAATTTCTATTCACAATATTATTCCTATAATCTTGTTTTAGCTACCACCAGTCCTAAGGAACAAAATAGGAACAACATAGCACAGGACTCATATGCTAGTATCATCACACCTGTGAGTAACAGTTCCACTTAAACAAACTGTGCTTAATTTCGAGATATCTGTACATTTTGCAGAGGATACTATCCGCATCCGGTTCGCCAAAACATATTCTGCCACTCATGTGATTGTGAGGGCCTTAATCATTTTGAATGTTTTAGGAAGCGCGATATAATCTTCGAAAACGTAAACATCGTAAGCGGGATTCGTGAATATTGAAGCCATGTGGCAGAGCGTCTTTGGGGAGAATGCAATATGTATATAGAGTTTTTATTGAACTTTTTTTTCATCTTCTGTGCAACCTTAGTTCTGCTTATTTCTTATTATTAATAATCCTATACTAATTTGTACTACCAACGAATAAATGAATGAAATTCAATTTATTGTTGATATGGAACTGGTCCATTCAATATTAAGGGTGGTTCATCACAGCACTACAGAGTACTACGGTATTGTCCCTGTTCTATATCCATTTTATGTATCGACGTTGTCCGTGGATGTTATTGAATTCAGCTTGCTTGGTGGAGTTCTTTGGAGCTACTTTGTTCTCATTTGCTTTGGTGCCCAAGTGGCACAGTAGTAGAGTCGAAGAACCGAACAAGGGAGTCGTCGTTTTTCGTTTCAAATGGGTGCTCGTGAGTCGCAACTCGAATGTAGCTCGCCGCAGCGTTAGGCGTCGTTTACACCAGCGGCTTCGGCTTCGGGCTTCTATGCCTACCCTTCTATAACGAATGAGGTTAAAAAGAAATAGTTACAGTTGCTAGTTTGCTCAAAGCCAGGATAATTAAACTGGTCGGGCTTCGGAAACTATTACAAGCGTCGTGGAGATAACGAATCTTCCTAACGAAAAGTAGGTAAGATGAAATGGAGATAAAACGAAAACCGATCCGAACATGTGAAGAAGTCATGAATCCATCAACGGTATAGGCGACGCCGACACAAGGGCGCACCAAAGCCGATATTTGCACATTTATTTTCATTTTAATTGGTCTCTATAAATGATATTTTCAAGTTTTTGTAACACCATTGTCCAGTTAATCCGTTATGTCCCGGCGTAAAACCTTCTTACTTTGTACAGATACTTTTCTTGGAATATTTGCTATCACATCCGCACATTTTACTCCGAAGCCGAAGCGCGCTTGCAGTGTGAACGCGAAATTCGAAGCGAGGCGACGCCGCCGGTGTGACAATCCCCTTAGCATATCGATGGTGGCCGTACTACTTAAAAACTGAATTACTTAAATGTCCCATGAAAGTATATAGATACTGAAGGATGACAAAATGATAGAAAAAATGAAAACTTCTTAAAAATCAACCAAGGGAAACCTTGTTCTGAAACCATACATTTTCTTAAGAATTTGAAATAGTTGAATGGCAAAACCAGCAAAAATTTGATTTAATTACCCAGTTAAATCAATAGAGGGAAAGTTTTACCTCAAGGGTATGATACAAACCGAAAGCAATTAAGTGCAAAAATGAAACGTAATGATTTTGCGTGACCATTAGCAAACATCGCATTGTCGACAAAGTACCATAATTGCAATGACCACTTTCCAACTGCACATTTTCACTTTCAGTTGCGTGGCGCAAACAAAAGTAAACAATATCAAACACCCAAAACGAAGCAGATGCGTTCGTTGACATCGCCATGACACACCGTGGCAAAACGCCGACTCCCCTGCGACGACGCCCAACACCGTGTCAGCAATGCTTGTTGGCTTATTTAACCGCTGACCTGCGTTACATTGACCACTGTCCAAAAATGCACTTAGCTGCGCCGTCGCGCCAATATTGCCCAAGCAGCCACTTAAGTTAACGTGTGCACCAAACGCATCGTAAGAACGATTAAATTCACCACACGTACGTTTGCGTAATTCAAGAAGTCACGGGATTAAAGACACAAGCGCATTAAGATAATTGCTACTAACATTGTTTGCGCGTCAAGGTTCACAAACAACATGGGAATATTTGCAATCCTCAATTTGCTACTTTAAAAATAAACCATCATAATTTTAAATGCAAAAAAATGTGAAATCATCGGAAACTAATTAAGGTGTAGCTAGATTTATGTTTTCATTTCAATTTATTTATGAATCACAGCCTCAATGATGAATCGTGCTGCAAATTGCAGGTGAACTGGAAATTATTAACGAAATTGTTTATATGAAGGACTCGACTAGCCTTCGATCACGTCGATTGTTTGTGCTATTTAACTTTTATTGCACGAATCACATTTCACTGTGATAAGGATAATTTTCTACGCCACCTGGAACGCGATACGTTTGTTTAATATCGAGCGATTGATGTAAAATTAATTAACTATAAGAATGAAAAAAAAAAACGTTAATAAGGTTATGTTATATTGTTGTAAGGTTATGTCCATAGAGGAATGATTTATGCATTTTCTTTGGTTATGTCTATAAATTGAAGTTTTTTTAAAGGTCATGTTGAGTTCAATAATGTTGGGTTAAGATAATAAAAGTATGTTATATTAGAGAATTTATTATAGAAACCGTTACAAAATAGAAAAAAAGTGTTAAAAGCCTGAAAAATTGAAAGATTGTATGAGAGTTTACCGGGATTGCAGGATCAAGTCCTGTCGGAGGCATTCACCATTTTCTCTTTCTAATTATTGCAATTTGTGATTAACATCCTAAATATTTATGTTATATTGAATTTGGCAATTTTAGTGTGAGGTTTGAAATATATATGAGAGCAAGTAGTACTTAGTATGATTTTTCCTAACTCATTCACACAATTACTATCATACAGTCTTATTTGAACGATCCCAGACTAGCTAGCATTGACATATCAAAGAAGAACATGTAATCATTTAGCACAATTAATGAATCTATAAAGAAATAAATTAATTGAAATATGTCAAAGGAGTCATACTTCATGACAATATGATAGTAGTAGTGCCTTCAAGAATGTAAACATCTCCTGACAAAATGCAAATGGAAAACGCAGCCAAATTCCGATGATTGATAGTTGAAGTTCGATAGGTGTTGTTGCTAGTAAATTTCAGTAATTGAAGACTGTGTAGACGTGAGCGTGTAGTGTGTTGTAGTTTTGAATAAGTATGTAGAATGTTGTGCTTTGTAGAATTTTGTGTGGGTGAGTGAGTGGTAATGTATCTGCAGAATTGATACACAAAGAGGTGCCCGCCCCGAGGACTCGAACTAGTCCGCCGGCGTGACACGCCTAGGTGCTACCCTTTAAGCTACCCAGGCGGGTCTGGAAGGTCATTATGACTTAATGCAGAAATTATTATATGAATGCAAAACAACGGAAACCTGTACATAACGGAAAATAGATTAGTCCCATATCTTTACTTTATATCCAAGTTTCACTGTATATAATTGTCTTGGAGACGAAAATGATTTCATATAGTTGTATGAATAGTTATAAAAATGCAAAATTACGAAATATAGTTGCAGCTAGAACAAAGCACTCTGCGTATAGAAAGAGAAAACTCTAGGTACATTAATAGCCATTGTCGTATATACCGTGCCGTACGTGGACAATCACAACGCACAACCACGATGTGAATCCATCATCTGTAATCGCAGGTAGCCCCAGCATTGTAGCGCTGTTGAGTGAATGAGAAACGCTCTGCTGCCATCCTGCGACGGCCTCTCTTCGAAGCGCGCCGGGCGACTTTTGCACGGCGGACGGTGAGCGCAGGTCTGCTGCTGCCTGCGAACGGCCGCGTTGTTTCCGTGTGTACAACAAACGACAAACGGCGTGCGCGCCGCAGTCCGCGATCGTCCGGCCACGGCAGCGATTGTTGCCTTTCGATACTGTGCGCCACTTGTCCGAAAAGGTGTGCGCCGCACCACGCAGCAGGAAAGTCGAGGCGCGCGCGCGTATTCTCGCGTACCCACCATACCCGTTCGTGCGTATTCTGTGTTGTGTCGCCACCAATCCTGCGGGACGCGTGATGTTACAGTTCATTCCTGCTCTCCCCACCGAGTGATTCGCCGAAGAGTAACCGCGAGGGACCGTTTGAAAACAGAAACTACAGTGCGAAAATTAAAAACGTAAGTTGGGAATTATAACAATCGATTTTCTAAATTTTCTTGCACATCAGGACTGAAATTGCGCGCAGAATATGAAGTGTTTATTTAGTATTTAGTATTTTTGTATTTTTATTATTAGTATTTGTACACGAATTTTTACAATTTTAAAAGGGTGCGGCTTATCGTTAAAAACGTGCTAATGGTTAAAAATGTACCAATTGTTAAACAATTTCCAATGTTAATCCTGCAAGGATTAGGTCATATCTAAAGTTAGGATAAGTTTAGCGGTCAATTTGATTTTGGGCGTGTTTTAACAAAAACGAATTTATTGTATGCAGATGGCGCTCGTGCATAGCTTTGTGCACGATTTGTTGATAGATTCACTGAACAAATTCCAACTAACAAATAGACACGTTCGAAACTGGTTGTACTTTCCTCTCACTAAAGTTGGCAAATCTTTTGAAATGTTGCCTTAGAAATCATCGAAATAAAGCCGTTTATTTTCGATAATAAACGTTTGTTGAGAATCAAACAACCGTTAGCTTCATGTTCATGCGGTAGTTTCATGCGCTAGTTTTGTCGCATTAGTAATTAACATTACAATGCACTGTTTGTTTTGGGTTTGTTGGCATACGTATGCACCGCCAGAGTTTCTCACCAACCTGCTAATAAGCACCAAATTACTTACACCATGCGTTTTTATGTTATATTAACTCCTGCCTCTCATGAGATTTAATGAAAGTCGTAAAAATGGAGGCGGTGAAGAGTGTTACCTATTCGCATGCTTTTTCTTTCTTAATCGAACGTTAAACCGTTCCACGGATTTGGAACCGGTTTCGTTCAGGCGCGTTTTCTCGCTCTTCGCGGCCAACCGCGGCTCACGAATTTTTCTAATGCCCGCGCGACGTGCACGAAGAATTGGCTGACTTCTTGTAGCGTTCATCAACTCTTCACGTGCGCTCGTGTTGTAATCAACATTCAGTTCACGGTTGTTGCCACTACCTCCAAACAAGAGACACCGTAAAATTACCATTTTTAATGTTCCTCAGGATTTCCTTTAATAAATTCTTTAGGAAATTTCCAAATCTTTCCAAATCTTCATATTTTTTCTGGAGTTTCATATATTTTAGCGAAAATTTTTCGAAAGTTCAGAAATGACATATTAATTCCTGAACCAATGCAGCTATAGATCTCTCCATGTGCTTAAACACATTTTTTCTCGAAAATAAGTCTATTTTGCTCATCTAAACACGTTTTTATTCACATATTTTAGCGAATATTTGTTAAAAATTCAAAAATCGCTTGTTAATTCCTGAACCGTATCTCCATGTACTTAAACTCATATTTTCACGAAAATAAGTCGATTTAGCACATCTAAACAAGTTTTCTTTTTCATATATTTTAGCAAATATTTACCAAAAGTTTAGGAATCGCATGCTAATTCCTGAATCGTTGCAGCTATCAATCTCTCCATATACTTAAACGCATTTTTTTCACGAAAATAAGTCGATTTAGCAAATCAAAACCTGTTATTTCCACTTGCTTTGATTTCCCACCCATATCTTCCTTATTTGTACAGCACAACATATTCTTCTTTCTACATATTCTTCAATATTTTTCGCGCCAAGTTGTTTTCTAATTACTTCGTTCCTAATCTGGTCAATTCTTTTCACTCCCAGTACCTCCCTTACAATTAGATATTTCATCTCCATTGCCCTTACATTACTTACAATTAGCGTGGATTCGCTGCAGCACCAAGTTTCGTAAACATACGTCAGCACTGGCCTGGACACAGGTTTGAAAATAAATGTCTTTGCTTTCCTGGATAGCTCTGGGGAACCACATTAACATCCGTGGTTATCGTTAAAGAAGTCTTCTTCATCTTGGGCGCGGTTTGCAACCTACCCAAAGGGAATGAATGTGCTCAAAGTTTCCCGGAAATAATTCGGGAAGAATGACAAGTCCATTGGTCTATGCCCAGGTAAGGCGGGTGAAAAAAAAAAGAAGATATTTGTACTCCTTAACTTGTTCTATTACCGTACCATCAATTCATATTGCGTAGTTGGCGATGTCTTTCATCATTGTACTTTTGTCTTCTTCTTATTCATTTTTAAACCTGCTTTTCCAATCGCATCATTCCATATGAGCATTTTCCATTTGTAGGACAGTTTCGTTTACATTTTTGGCAAGCACCGCCATATTATAGGCAAATGTATATGACTTTATACCTATTTTCTTTATGCATGTAGCCTACTCCTACTTCTACTGTTTGTCTCATTACCTTCTCAATTATCTTTTGGATATAGATTAAAAATAGTACAAAATTTAGACTTCTTCCTTGCCTCACTCCCTGTCAACAGTTTACCAAAGGAAAATATAATTCTACTAAAAATACAAATCAAAGCACGTTTACACAGTCATCCAACACCACTGCAGAATGTGTTACGGCACAATTCAAGTATAATTGTACTCTCTAAACGTGTCACCATATCATAGCAGCAAATGCGTTTCGATTGACAACAAAGGAGGAGGAAAATTCAATGCGACAAGTTCACAAAAGACATTCCACGATAATCAACAACCAACGCCTTCCACCTAACGCGTATCGCGTGCACATGGCTAATAACTAATGCATGTACCCTTTACGTACATGCCAACATGCACTTGACGCACGATACGCATTGCACACTTTTCGAAAAATCGGCCGGCCATCGCCCGTCAGTCGTCGGGCGCATATATAATTCATGCGACGTGCGATGATGCGCTGTGAAAATGGTTATTCATATGCCGCCGTGAGCGATGAGCGATTGAGTGATAGGCGGGCCTCGGCGCAGGACTATCGCGTTCGGTCGTTCCTACTGCGACGAGGGAACAGGACGCGCCGTCCTGTTGGCCGCTCTTCGCGCGTAGGGCCGGCACATCGAGGTCAATAGACTGGAAAACCACACATAACAAGGAAAAACGCGCCAAAGCGCGCGCACGACACGTGCAATGCCCGTTCTTTTTTTCACGCAATTATGGTCGTTAATCTCGGCGGCAAACGGGTTACCTGGTTACCAACAAGGTGCATGATATGGTGACCTTTCTCGCTGTGTCAATTGAGATCAATGAGAAATCGAGAGCAATGTTCTCTACGTTCTAAAGCAACATGGGTGTGGCACTTGTGGAAAATATCTTATAGTAACTATCATATAATTCCGATTGGATAATCAGCACTTTTGATAAGCTTAAAATGGAAATTGTAATTACTGTCATTTATAATTATAAATCAAAGAAGCATATACATTAGTCATTGTTGGTATATCTAATAATATTTAAGCTTTAATATGTTTCCACATTGTAATCAACAAATGCCTCAGCCTTATCAGGCATAGTCTCAGTTACTCGTTGAAATTATGCACTAGGTCTAGTCATCGAGTTAATTAAAACTCGATAATGGATGTCTGGGAAAAAGACGAGTATGCTTTTTGATCACACACCTGAAGTAAAACTAAATATATTCTGAAATGTTTAAGCAGTATTTTCTAAATTACATTCTTCAGTAATTATTGTGAGTGATTTTAAGACTAAGTAGGGGAATGTCCCAAGTGTCCGTTACCGATTTGAATGAAACATTTTGTACGTATAGTAGTACTTATATTGAAATAATATCTGTTAATGGTATTTTCTCCTGGTCGTCGCCCGACGTTTATCCCAAAAAAACATCAAAGGGTTGAATGAAAACGAACAAAAATTTAAAAAATAGCCAAGAGATAGGTTATTTTTTAAATGTTGAAAAACAACGTACGTTTCAATAAAAGAGAAGTTAAAATCGGGTTGTTAGTTTCTGAGATATACGCCGTCTAAATTCGGCTCGTATTCACCAGTTTACTCCAGAAGTAAGGCGTGCGTACAGAAAATATGTCAAGTCGTTCGATGCACCTAGCGACACAGAACCTTCCATGTGATATGTAAATATACACCTTTTTTATGGAATCAATATCAGAATCAGTGTCCCACATTTGTTTTGTCCAGCGCTGTTGTTCTGGTATTTGCACTGCACCACGTAACTCATATGTATAAATAGTTTTTGATAGATGAAGATATGGTAATAGTCGGGAAGGAGTCCCTTGATATTTATAAACAACTTCATTGAATGTTCCACCTCGAGATTTATGAAATGCCATAGCACATCCTGATACTAAACGAAAATGATTTCGCGTTATGATTATTGTTTTATTATTATTCTTGGCAATCACGGATAAATTATTTACAGATTCTTGTGCATCTTAGACAAAGGCTACAGAATCTTTGTACAAAACTCAAAAGATTAAATGAATAAATGATTTAAACGAACACAAATTTAAGCCAATCTCTAAAGTGGAAACAATAAATGAATAATTAATAAAAGAAAAATTAAAATAGCATTGTTAGTTTCTGTGATAGATGCCGCTTAAATTCGGCTCGCATTCACCAGTCTACTCCAGAAGTAAGGCGTGCGTACAGAAAATGTGTCAAGTTGTTCGATGCACTTGACAGTACAGAACCTTCCATGTGAAATGTACAAATACACCGATTTTTTAAGTTGACTCAATATCGCAATCTGTGCCCCGCATTTGTTTTGTCCAGCGTTGCTGTTCTGGTAGTTCGAGATTACATTTTTTCGCGCATTGCGTGAGTCATTTACTCGCATTCGAAGGTGCACTGCAACACGTAACTCATATGTATAAATAGTTTTTGATAGATGAAGATATAGTAATAGTAGCGAAGGAGTCCTTTGATATTTATAAACAACTTCATTGAATGTTCCACCTCGAGATTTATGAAATGCCATAGCACATCCTGATTCTAAAGGAAAATGATGTCGCGTTATGTTTATTGTTTTATGATTATTCTTGGCAATCATAGATAAATCATTTAGAGATGCCTGTGCATCCCAGACAAAGGCCACAGATTTTTTTTACAAAACTCAAAAGATTAAATGAATAAATGAATTAAACGAACAAAAATTTATTTATTTTATCTCTCAAGTGAAAACAATAAAAGAATAATTAATAAAAGAAAAATTAAAATAGCATTGTTAGTTTCTGGGATAGATGCCGCTTAAATTCGGCTCGCATTCACCAGTCTACTCCAGAAGTAAGGCGTGCGTACAGAAAATGAGTCAAGTTGTTCGATGCATTTGATAGTACAGAACCTTCCATGTGAAATGTACAAATATACTGATTTTTTAAGTGGACTCAATATCGCAATATGTGCCCCGCATGTGTTTTGGCCAGCGTTGCTGTTCTGGCAGTTCGAGATTACATTTTTTCGCGCATTGCGTGAGTCATTTGCTGGCATTCTCAGGTGCGCTGCAACACGTAACCGCATAAACATTCCCCATTCCATGGTCATCAACATGCAATTTGCCTGAGCGTGCGAATTCGTAAATAAATGCCTCGTTATCTTATGAATATGATTATATTCTGCATGTGTGATCTATTCTCTTCATTCAAGAAAGAATTTTAATTTTTACGATTATATAATGGAGTATATGTAAACTGAAAGAAGCGTTAATGAATGAATATTTAAAATAGTGTCATGCATGTTTTCTTTTTTTTTTCGTTTTCTGTTTTAAAAAAGTTTGTAAATCATTTTCTTTTGGCCCTGGAGAACAACATGTTTACAATTTCTAGACAATGATGGCGTGGCATTTGTTGTATTCGCATCATGATTACATGGATGAATCATAGTTGTTAATGACAAATAGAAGAATCACGTTTGATAGGCGTTTAAGGTGTGTGTGGTTAAACGTATGCATACAATGAACCTACAAAGCGTTCGGTACCGTTAACCAGCCAGCAACTGCATGTTTGGCTCTGGTAAGGCGCTTCTTCGGCCGCAGGAATTTCGAAACATGCTTACCGCCTCGAAATTCCGGCACGTATGACTTTTCACGCTCGTTTGCATCGTCACCGCGCGCATCCGACCGAATAATGCCACAATAATTGCGCGGTTTCTTATTTGCTCCCCACAAGTGTGCGTTTTCCCGGCCAGCAAGTCTGCAGGAATCGCAATCGATAAACAATTACAAACAGCCGGCCTGTGGCCAATGTAGGTAGGCGAAAAAATAACTATAGGATCGCGTGCAGGACAAGAAATCTGAGGGAAAAGTGCAAGGCTTTTTGAAGGAGAGAACAATATCTTTCTCTCTTGCTTATTAATCCTATGTAAGAAATGATATCATAAATAATGATATAAGAAATGTAATCATATATAAGTAATGGGTATATAATTAATAACTAATAATCAATTATCTTTTAAATTTGCAAACATTGAATGAAAGAACAAGTGATTGCATCAATAAACGCATTTCTTAATTACAGGACTAACTTTTTATATGTTTCGGGTTTTCTTTGCCTGCAATATTGTGGTGATAAATAAGATCTAATCAATCGGTTTTCACACTGACTAAATTTACGAATTCCTAGAGCAAATTGACTGGAGACTTGGATGATGTCATACCTATATATAAGCGTGACGCAATTGATGGCATTTAATAAATACTAAATTAACATCGTTTTCTCGTACGATCGTGTGATTGTGTCATCTTGTGCGTTTGTTTTTGCGCCCAAATGGCCACGATGCCCTGCGTATATTTAGAAAACTATTTTCAAAGCTACTAGACTATAAAAAGAATCAATCAGCGTTTGCACCCACTTAAAGTCATCGCAATTACGCGATGCCGACAAAATCTAGCCGTTCAACCTGCACGCCAATAGAACTGAAATTGATTGAAATCGCACACTTGCAAAATCGATGAATAATGACGATTGATTACTTAGAAATTATTTAATGCATTCCTTCAGTACGTATTAGTAAACTCTTTAATACGAACAATTGATAATTAGTCTAGGAGAATATAAAATCCCTAACAGAATATAAAATTATAAAAGACAAAACACAATCTAAATATTTTACGGACACATTGTTGGTGGTGATTGATTGCTTAGAATAACGGATCGCCTTTCATCATTCTTGTGGCACAGTAATGTGGGAATTGCACGCCCTTGAGTAGAAGATCAGCGATGCCCTGAAGAACAAATAAAGCAGATTGTAGTGGCAGACTATACAAGTTTAACGTTATGTGAAGATGCGTGAAGAGCACATACCTGTAACTCGTTGATGCATGCTGTAAGACAGTGGACTAGAATATACCAAGGGGCACAGAAACCAGCCACTAAAAAGCCGATAAAGATCAGTATGACCAACCAGATGATCATGAACACACATTTTCCTGGGTCCGCCATTCTGACCTGCAAATTAATGCTTATTACCAATACTGATTAGCTTCTTTAAATTGTCTCTAGTGCCTAAAGTGCCTCCAAAGTCTGCCTCCACAGTGTTCCCATGTGAAAGAAGACTCACACGAGGACATCATGGAATGTTTGTTAAACATTGGCGACATGCGTAGGAAACGATAAAAAGAACTTTCAGACGGGCGTGTTCACAGTGTAACTTTTTGAAAATTAGTGGGCGAGAAACTATTCGAGGCCAAACGATGCGACCATAAAAAACACTATGCAAACTAGTAACAATCTGTGTAATTACTACGCAATGAAATCAGATCCTATGGCGTTTCAAATTTGATGTAAGATTTCTACAATATTAGCATTGAAACAGAAAGACTTACCTGTTTTTAATAGAAGTTTTCGATGCGATCACAGGTTGTTACCGTCTGTTTTGATAGGTAACCGGTAGAAAAAAAAACAAGCACGTGTCTCGATGTAAGGCGCACCAATGAAAATTGCAAACTACGCGCCGCGGTGGTAACCAGACACTAGCACTATTGTTTGTGCCTCCAATAAGTCAAACGGAGTGCGGTCTGAACGAGCTGCGCTGAAACGAAAATAATTTCGTCGCGAATTGCCTCACCACTCGGCCGAAACTCTCCGGCACCGCGCTTTTCCAACGGCAAGGAGTAGGTAGGCACAAGTGCGTTGAGGCCGCTTTTTGAATTACCAGCTCGCACGCCCAAACGCAACTGCGCATGCGCAGCACGCTCATAGTAAGTGGGAAACTTGTTTTGAGCGGAGTTAGTAAAAGTTTTGATTCAACGCAACGATAGAAACGATTGAGTCAACTTATGTCCTACTTAACTTTGTAACTCCACTTACTAACTTTGGGTACCAATTTGGTACCACTTTATTTTGTATCAAATTTCGTACTAAATATAATTATTTCTTACAATTGAAATTACAAGTGTGAATTTAGTACCAGTTTATAATATTTATTGTTTACTGTTTATTACAGATGAAAATGTGCTCTAAAGTAGGCATACTACTAGTCTGCCTTCAGATTGTCTTGGCCCAACAACAAGACTATGATCCCAACGACCCTTATCGCAATAACAACAATAATAATCGAAATAATGACCCTTACAATCGTAACAACGACCAGTATGGTCGGAACAACGATCCGTATAATCGAAATAATGTAGGTGGTTACAATCGTACCACCGATCCCTACAACCGCGATCGCAATGATCCCTACAATAGGGATCGTAATGATCCTTACAACAGGGACCGGAATGACCCCTACAATAGGAATAATGATCCTAATAACAGAGACCCGAATGACCCGTACCGAAACAACGATCCGTATAATCGGTACAACAGCACGAACCGAAACGATCCCTATAACAGGGATCGCAATGATCCTTACAATCGCGATCGCAACGATCCCTACAACGCTAATCGGAATGACCAGTACGGCAGGCCTAACGATCCAAACCGTGACAGGAACGATCCCTACAATCGTGATTTCAACCGGGATCGGAATAATGATCCTTACAGCCGGGATAGTCAATACAATCGGGACCGTGATGGACAGAATCGGGGCAGGAATGATCCCAACACGCCCTACAATCGGGATTATAATCGGGACAGAGACCCCTATGGAAGGGACTCGAGTACCAGTCGATATGGTCAGGTTGGCAGTGGTGTTGGTGCTGGGGGAAGTAGGTATGGTGCAGACGATAGCAACTGCTGCGAAGAATACTGCTATAATGTGGACGAACAGCCCTATGTGAAACTTGGTGCTAAAACTCCATACCAGTTCGTTTACGGGAAGATCTCAAACCAGCATATTGTCCCACGTAAGTACAATTCATCCTGATGAATGGAAAAGTTGAATGTATAAATATCTATTTGATAATAGAATGTAAACCGGTGCAATTTTGGAGTTTACTTCGGGAAGGTACAAGTGTGCCAGAACGTCAGTTTATCGAAAGGTACAGACAACTTCAGAAGATCCACGATGAGATCGTACGGAATTACGAGGAACGGCGCTCGTTCCCAGAGAAGGGCAGACTATGTGCTGAGGACTATGACATTTTATCCAGGTATACGAATATTTCTATCGAAGATACTCATTTTCCTATCGTGGATTAAAACTTAAAACTTTGTTTATCAGGTGGCGATGGAATGACTCCATCTCAGATTCGATGGCAGGTAGTTTGACACAACAGGGTTCAGATGACATCAAATTCTTGGCGAGGCGTTATCAGAGTCGTTTGCGTGAATTACTTCAGCCGTACAATGACCAATTATACTACGTGCGTATTTTCGAGCATTTTATTATCCCCCACAGGGATAACAAGTATATTTATAGTTCCAACACTCGGAGGGTGATCGTTCGGTGGAGTCCTATCAAGCGTATATTCAAGGCTTATTCGGAAGTGATTACCAACGCGTGCACGCAAATGTTCGTGGAGGCGGATATAGTGATGGTTATAACAGTGGCAGCTATCAAGACACCAGATACGACTCCCGCTCGGACAATTACGATCCATTCGCGGCGCATGATAACCAACAGAACTACGGATCTCAGTATTCGGATAATCGTTATGGATCATCCGGAGGTTACGGAGGATATGAAGGATCGTCATACGTAAGCTATCTTTATCGGAAATACCTAAAAGTTACAAAGACCTTTTACGCCCCTAGGCAATGTCCAAGTGCAAGTCCTACACGCAGAGGATGGACGAGAATAGGGAAACTGCAACCGAGTATCGTAGTTTCAAAGAAAAACCTGAATACAAGGAAATGGTACGCAACGTTTTCCGTCGACTAGGTTTCCGTTACAACTTGAACGATTCAATTATTGAGGATATGTATGATCTATGCAGATACGAGAAATCATGGTAATTAGTCGCTAATATAAAATAAGACCGGAATAAATATTGCTTGCATGAAGGTACGTGACACGTCCATCGCCGTGGTGTGCTGCTTTCACGCCTGAACAACTCAAACTGCTTGAGTATGGTGACGATTTGTTCTACTTCTACCGTTCCGGCTACGGTCATGAGTACCTGAATAAGAACCTAGGTTGTGGACTTGTCAAGGATTTGTATGAAAGATTCGAACGCACCGTTAACGGTAATTAACGAATACATGGTACCCACATATTTCTTAAGACCTAATTCAACAGGTGACACCAGTGAACAGAAGGCCATCTTCCACTATCGAGACTTGGATACGATGCTGAAGACCATTGTAGCGCTCGGTATTCGTCGCGACACCAACGTATTGACCGCGGACAACTACTATCAGCACACCCGTCGCATGTGGAGGACGAGCGAAATCGCACCGTTCTCAGGCAACTTGGCCGCCATATTATACCAGTAAGTTACAACCCGTGAATAAGACAAGTGTTGATGTATCAGACGTATTTTATTTCAATGTACAGATGCGATAATCAAGCCGAAAAGTACAAAGTGATGTTCTTCTTAAACGAGAATCCGGTGGACTTCCCCGAATGCTCGGTGGGCCTATGTTCGTGGAATACATTCCAGCAAAAACTGCAGTACCTGGCGCAGGAATGCCGCCTGGATTGGTGCGAACGTGGCGCCGCCAGTCAGGCCAGCCGGTCCCTAGCAGTCGTCCTCATCTCACTTCTCGTCGTCGCCATTTTCAAGTATTAGGGTACCTTCACTGGATGCTACATCTCTGCACATCTCTCAACTTCACCCAATCTCGTCTAAGTTTCATTCTAGTGCAGGTTTCCATTGAGGCGTGGCAGGATCGAACGTAGGATGCATAGATATGGAAACATTGTAGTCGATATGTTTTTCTACATTATCCAGCGGGACAGAACTTGTTGTGAACTTTGTATTTTAAGTTGTTTTTTTTAAATTTTATAAAAAAAATGTAGTTTATTTGCTATTACCGCTAGTACTTGTAAAGTTTGTTATGGTTTTTTGTATTGTGAAGTAAGATGAAACTTGTGTTCAAAATATGTTAGTGTACATTTAGATTTTTACCCTGAATCTTTTCTTGGTTTTAACCAACAGCAAATTTTCAAATAAATTGTCTTTAAACTTTTTTTATCATTTTCTGCTTCGTTATATATTGTAATAGTAAGTAATAACATTATTAGACAAGAGTGGAGCAAACATATCAGTATCGATAAATCGGTTCGATACTTTTCACTGCAATAATATTCCCTAGTATAATAACACAATTTTCTTGGTTTAGTCAGAATGGACTATATTTTCAAAAAAGTGTAAATCACCGCAGTTAATGCAATCCTACATATATATCTTCATTTTTACCTTTAAAGGTAACAGTTTAGCCTCCCTGATCGTTGTGTTAGCAGATGCATACCGAATTATTCGGGGCCAACTTATTTTTAGCAACATCTTCGTCGCAATATTCAGGTGAATCTCATCGAAGCCTGCGATATTTGTAAACGCTGTAGTCACCGAAGAGATCTTTTACGTCCCCAGGCAATGGCCAAGTGCAAGAATGGATCTTCAAGTATTAGGGTACCTTCGTTGGAGGCTACATCTTTGCACATCTCTTATCTTCACCCAATCTCGTCTAAGTTTCATTCTAGTGTAGGTTTCCATTGGAGTGTGGCAGGATCGAACGTAGGATGCGTAGATATGGAAACATTGTAGTCGATATGTAGTAGAGTTTTGTCCCGCTGGATAATGTAGAAATCCAGCGGGACAAAGCTTGTTGTGAACTTTGTAATTTAAGTTGTTGTTTTATTTTATTTTATAAAAAAATGTAGTTTATTTGCTATTACCGCTAGTACTTGTAAAATTTGTTATGACTTTTTTTGTATTATGAAGCAAGATGAATCTTGTATTCAAAATATGTTTGTGTACATTTAGGTTTTTACCCCGAATCTTTTCTTGGTTTTAACCAATAACTTAAATATGTCTTTAAACTTGTTTCTTCTTTATTCTATTTTTTATATATGTACATACA
>WSZQ02009332.1:10737-36379 GCA_019419845.2 Weissflogia rhopalogaster | reverse complement strand
TATTACTAGGGGCATCAGCGCCCGCATGCAATTTTTATCCCAGCGCCCCCTATTATTTTAAAACTTTTTCAACAGTTTCTTATCATTCATATTACATATAAGATTACATTACATTCTTTAACTAATATTTAAAAAATCTGGATTTAGTACACAAAAAATTGGTTATAATACTTTAAACATCAAATTCTGCACATACAACATTCTCAATGCTAATTAACGCCAAACTATTTAGCATATCTTGTAGCATATTTGTTCTTAAGTAGGTTTTAATCAATTTCAATTTAGAAAAACTACGTTCTTAAGGTAATTTTCGAAAATATGAAAATCATTCTTCTGAAAATATCCAGAAAAGCGTACAACTCATGAAATAACTATATTGTATTTACATCTTTATTAATTTATTAGCATTATTAATTTACGGTAATTTGTTTTAAAAAATCGAAATTTTCAAAATATGTATTTAATTATTCAATTATTCAAAACGATCGTTTATTGAATACATCGCAACTCCTAAACGCGCGTAAAACACATGGATTTTAAATTTATCTAGTGGATATTGAGGCGATTCGTCAACATTTTCGGCGGCTCTTTCAAATGTAAAATTATGTGTGGTATCTACTGATATCACATTACAAACAAAATATGTATTTTATGTCTCCGTATTCATAGTTAAGTTAGAATATTTATGATAATTTTTTAAGTATTCTATACATTCTATATTTTAACAAAATTATAGTATATATCCGAGTCTCGTAATGGCGCCCCCTTCGACGAGGCGCCCGCATTCGCCGCATCCGCAGGCCCTGCTCCTTAGTGAATCTATTATATTCAAAATCATTTTCACGTACATATTTCATAGTATAAATGATCCGTACTTCGTTCTTTCTAATATAAAAGCAAAACGACCATCAAAAACTGTAATACCTTACTTTTCAGGAGCTGTACGGGCCGAATCCTTCACACGTCTACCACCCCCATTACATCCAGCATCAATGACGGATACACGAGCAAATGGTGGCAGTACAGATTGCCCTCAAACTTCCCCAACCTCGACCGATGACCTCCTCGATCTGGACGTAACTGAAGAAGAAGATGGCAACGAGGAGGACGGTGAACTCTTGCAGCGGTTAGCCACACGGCACTACTACAGCTACACAGCAGCACTGGGCGTAACTGTTGGCGTGGGCTGCCTGCTGCTCGTCCTGAACATGCTCATTTTCGCCGGGATTTACTACCAGCGGGAACGTGATCGCCGACGGCAAACTACTCAAGGTCGAGCCTCGCGCTCTTCCTCCGGATCTGAAACCATTCAGATGTCTCAACGTGGAATAAGTGGCACCCCGTGCGGATCTCTGCGAGCTTCTCCTGTCCCCGGCCGACGGGAGAAGGAAAAACCACCTTGCTACTCAACAATGCCAAGATGTGCGCATGCCAACTGCAGCACGGTATGTGAAAATAAAAAGGAACGACCACTACCGCCGGTGCGGACGTCCAGCAATCCTCCAGCATGCGGCACTATGAAGAAACGCGTCCAAATCCAGGAGATCTCCGTATAGCACGAGGCCAAGGAGTGTCAGCCGGGAGGAACTCTACCTGCTCGCCCGGATGTCACTCCCGAGCATGAGCTCTACGATTGCGATCTCGTCTCCGTGCAATTATAGGGTGTGCGATCAAAAACTCTTATTTATATTGAGACATTAACCGGATCTACATAAACTACAGTTATCACCAAATTTGTAACAGTGGTTAACCTAAAAACTTTCTTAACCTAAAAGTGGATACAATAAAAAGTTAACCTTAAAATGCAATCCTAATATTAACCATAAACAGACATCAGTAATTTGACAGGTTGAAACTAACAATGTTTAACTGAATACGAAAAGAAAAAGACAGTGAATAATAAAATCAAATATTTTCTAACCATATCAGGGGACGGACATTTAACAAAAGTAACATTTATCTTTCTTTTTCGACATTTCTGGACTTTCTTTCTGATCCTTTGGGGGCACATTGATGATGGTGACATTATCACCCGCAAGGACCCAAGATAAATGAATCCGAAGGGTATTTTCCAATCGGGAAACTCGTCAATGTAAATAAAAATGTATTCATGGCCACTGGCGCCAGGCGGATGGCTGATAAAACGCGAAACTCTTCGTGGACGGACATTATCCGGACGCGTAATGAACGGACCGGAAATGAGAACGAACTATTAGTTACTTGGCCAACGCTCCGGAAAACGGAAAGCGGTGACAGCTTAAAATGTCCGCACGCCGCGTGTCACCGAAACGGAAGAAAAATGTAATTATTTTGTGACACTAGTGAAAATGATTTATTCAAACTTTAATAAAGTCACAAACATATTTTTCTTACTTTTTATGTTACAATCTAGACGATTATACATAATTAAAATTTATAATATACAGGGTTCTAAAATTTTAACTTTAAGTTATACAAATTAAAAATGGCATAATATCAATAATAAACACCATAAAAACACACTGCCATTCTTTAGGTTATATGTTTCTACATTCTTTAACCTCTTTGTAATTTGTTTAATGGTAAATAGACAATTTTCTAGAATTACACTTGAATAGATACAACAAAATCAAACATGTAAAGTGTACATACATTGTCATAAGAAATAAATATAAGAAACGCGTGGAAAACGCTTAAAAATCCCAAAAAGACGTTCAAATGCAGGTATATATGATTATAAAATCGCAAAACCTTCACCAATGTAAATGAATTATGTTAATTCAAACGGATTAATAAATGTATTGTCTTCTAGCATAAAAGCTGAAAAAAGAAGTGGAAAGAAACCAGCCACAACGTGTTTTTATCTTAACTTGTAATAACCATAACCTAATTAATGAAATTATGAAGTACCATAGTGAATTGAAATCGAATTGTTCCAAGTGGTCGTTATGCCTATACTGATAACGATTTGCAGATGTTTTTGTAAATATTAATTAAGGATATCAAGCGAGTATTTATCGATATTATTGAGGAATGTTTTGTAGATGTTGGATGACGTGAAATATGTTTCTTTGGATGTTAAACTATCGACGTTGGTTATTTTCATGGAGGGAATGTGGTTGTATGAACATTATAAATATTATAAATTGTTGAATATTTTCCATAAATCTTTGGGTTTTATCGTTCTATTCCACTTTGTAAATTACAAATAAAAGAACGTACTTATATTTGTGTTGTCTAAATCTTCTCCTAGTTATTGTTTATTATTACATAATCATTATACAATGTTTCTTTTCTGATTTTTACAAGAAGTGCGTAAAAAAAAATTCCGAAATTATAGCCCACAATAATCAAATGCGTTTTTCTCGCAACATCCTGTTTCGATTTTGAAAATTATATTTTTAGCATTTTTATCTAAATACAGGTTTTTAATGAAAATAAAATTAAAACAGTTTTTAAGTTATATTATGTTTAATAAAAATCTCCAAGTGTTTTGACTTATAGCATCGGTGAAAATTAAAAAAAAATCATGAATTTTTGACCTGGTAAATGAGATATTCCATTCTTAACCCATCAGATTTATATGAAAATTTGTATACGTGTAGAATTCGACTAGAAACTAATTATATTGAAAAATCAACCTGCACTGTTAACTTCGATACCAGACGCTATTTTCAAGGACCTTTTTAAGTAGAAATCTAGTCCCGCTCGAATATATAGCTCAAGTGCGGAGCCTCTCCTTGTCAGTCTTAAAATTAATCACAGTAATTATTGATGCATCTAATTATGAACATGATTAAACAAAAAGAATAATAGAAGTTTTATTTTTCCCACCTGTTTACAGCGGCATTTCGAATGCATGTCAACCATGGAAGGCGCAATTTTCGAGCCATCCCCATTGGCAGCGTCATCTGTGGATTAATGTCCTAACTTAATCTTTTGTAAAAATATTGAAAAACATATTTTCTCAATTTTTAACATATTTCGGCTTGTGACGCTTCATGAATTTCTAGATATCTAAAGAATAACAAACAGCATGTAAAATGTATAAATAATTAATTATGTAGGCTAGTTTCAAAATCAAGACGGATATATTTATCACAGCTTTCTGAGTTGCGATGGTGGTGTAATGGTCAGCATAGTTGCCTTCCAAGCAGTTGATCCGGGTTCGATTCCCGGCCATCGCACACCTTTTTCTTTGTAGAGAAATTATTATAAATTGTTTTTATTTATTTATTTCAATAACAATTAAGTTCTACAAAATTACAATTTTTTGTATTATTATGAAGGTTTTGTTATTATTATGTAGCTGCAGACTCCTTCATAGCTTAATTGGAAAAGTTATTTCATATTTGGTTCTACTATCTAAAAACCTGAAGAAGAATAGAAATAAATAATAGAGTCCAAAAACTAATTTTATTTGTTTATAAAATATTTGTGAATAATTTATTTGAATATTTCGCACATGTTGATATATATATGACGATATGATCTGAAAACATAACCTATAAACCTGCGCTCACGTTGAGTTGAATACACAGATCATACACAGGTTCAATGAAAACATTAGTTTTTCATCCAACTAAAAACAAGTTGAAAACAGTTATTATCTACAATTTATAATGACTGAAATGGAAATAGATCCAGAAGAACCATCTTCATCAACTCCGTCAACGTCAACTATCAAAATGAAGAAACCACCAAAACGAGGCATAATTTACTTATCAACAATTCCACCATACATGAACGTATCCCAAATAACCGAGTTTTTTAACGATTTTGGTAAAGTAGGACGTGTTTATCTACAATTAGCCGATACAGGTATTAATTATAATTGACCTTAAACTTTAGTGACATTAAATATTTTTAATCATATTATAGAACCAAAACCAGATGCCAAGAAACCGAAAAAACGTAAAATCGGGAAGAAATTTACAGAAGGATGGGTGGAATTCGAGCGAAAATCAGTCGCCAAACGCGTTGCTGCTCTGCTAAACAATACTCAAATAGACAACAGAAAGAAATCGAAACATTATGATATTATGTGGAATATGAAATATCTTTCAAACTTCAAATGGACTCATTTGCATGAGAGACTTGCTTATGAGAAGGCTGCAAGACGTCAGAAACTAAGGACTGAGATTCAATTGGCAAAGAAAAAGACTAACTTCTTTACAACTAACCTTGATAAAGGGAAGAAGAATAAGCAATTTGTTAATAAAGAATTGCAGAGTAGTAATAAGAATCCAGAGGAAGGTAAAACTGAGGATAAAGATGAAGAAGGGGAAGACAGGAGAGAATTTTTGGAATCATTGTTTAGTTAGTGTTTTTATAAGTTTCTCGATTGGTGGTATTGTTAATAAAATAAGTTTAAGGAGAAAATTTTATATACAGCACATAAAGGTACCTAAAATATTTTTAGTACAGATCTTGAAACAGGTTAAAACACAATAAAGTAGAAAACGACCAAAATATAATAAATCAAAACGAAAATATCAATTTTTAGTTTATTACTTATGAAATCTATAAAATATTAAACATTACTGCTTTATACTAATCTTCTCATCAACATCTTTTACGTCTGGCTTAGTTTCTCTACCAACAATCTTATTACCATCTAAATCTATAGCAAAGTTGTAATCAGCAATTGAGCTAATTGCTTTTTCAATGGCTTCATCAACATTCTCCCTTGTGATAAATGTATGAGCAAGTGCTTTCTGTTCTCGGACAATATCCTCCGCTGCCTCGAACTTCTCCTCGTTGATTTTCTGCCTATCGGCGAGCCTCTGCTTGGCTTGATCGATGTCTGCTTGAAACTCTTTGGCATATCGTTCCTCGCGAACCTTCTTTAAACTTGAGTTCCATTCGTCATTGATTGCATTACACTTGGCAAAGTCCTCCTCAAACGCTTTTTTCAAAACTTCTGGATCCACTGTTAACTGAGTAGCCAACACGTACTGTTTGGTGAGATGGCGACGAATAGATTTCATCTGCGTACGATAATTGTTATTCAATCTCAGCATTTCCTCGGTTTCAATTTCTGGCACGACCGGTCGCTTTGGAACTTTGAAAATTTTGCTGCGTGCGACTGGAACCCATCGTGGTTTTCGCCAACGAACCGACTGAAGATTACTTAGTGGCTCTGTGGTAATTTGCAGTGTTTTGTGGAAATTTTGAGCTAATCGCAACATTTTAATCTATACTTTGTTGAACTTTCAAAACAAGAGAAACTAACCTATCTAAAAATCATATTGACGAATTTAGGTTAGAGTTGTTTGACAGATTGACATCTAATGCATGTTTTCTTTCAGCTTAATAGATTTATTGTAAATACATTCCCAGTCTATCTAATAATTAATAATAACTAGGAATAAATTTAAATTTATAGTTAGGGTATCATTAAGTTCACTTATTTTAATGTATCGTAACATTTAAAGTACCTAAAGTGTGGAGACAGCTTTAACTTTTATCGTCCTAAGAGTCCTTGCAAAATCAATTCATTTTGACAGCTCTATAAATTTGACAGTGACAGCTGACTGTGTTGTTTGCTGTAAGTGCTCCAGTGGACTCGCATAATTAGTGAAATCTTGCACAATTTACTAAATTCAGCGCAATGAATAATTCAAACAGTCCAGTTGCAGGTAAATACATCTTTCTGTTCTATCATTTTGTCTATTTGCACATTATTACGTGAAATAGCACCAAATTCTCGATTATTCAACGTATCAAACATCCTACACAAATATCTAAATTCCCTGCATCCTGCGTGGCTGTTGTTGAAAAATGTCCATAATTCATGACAATTTGTCACGTCCACATTAAGCAAACATGCACATTGAAACGAATTGTCCACAATTTGGACAGTTCTTTGCACGAAACGTATATAAATTGTCGCTATTAATTATGCAAAAATATATTGATATTGACCCTGACCATGTGCTTCCATATAAATTTGTCTCTCTAAGCACATATCAAATAAATTTGCATATTACCAAATTAGATAGATATGTATTACGTTGTGTAATTAAATATTTCGTCCCACCATTGTAGTCCTCAACTATTGGATTACTCATGGCGGCTGGCGATTAACTCTTAAACCGGTCATAGTTTTACCGTTAGTTAATCTCAACGAACACGCAGGCAAAGAGCGCAAAAAACGCGCAATAACGCCAATTCCACACGCTCTGTGTGTTGTCGCAACATTCACCTTCTCACATCAGCGGAAATTATCGTTTTCTTGCGACTGTAGCACACCAGCAACTTGTTGGCAAAGCTACAGGGTGAAAGCAAAAAGAAAGTCGACTCGAGCGTTTTTTTTTGTTGCTCGTCACGGCCACAACATTGTGGCAAGCGTGCGATGAAACGACGCAAAGACGCAGCTGTTTTGCTGCCCGTGACGCTATCGTTCAATCACGACGATGGTGATGAATAATTAAGTAAGTCGATCGATGCAAAATCAATTTACGCGACGCGGTTTATGATATGTGCTGTGATAATGAATTCATCCAATGACGACGAACCGTCGAGTCTCGAGTACATCGAAGATCCGTACATCAGTCCAACGGCGATTACCTCGCAAACACCCAGCCTCGATGAGCTGGAGCACTTCGAGTATGTCGATCCCAATGAGTTGGACATCTTCGACCTACGCCAGCTGGACTTTGACGAGTTGAACGCCAATAGTCTTACGTCGTTGAGTGGCAACGATGAGAGCATCAACGTGGAGGCCGAGTTCTTTAAAGTAAAGCGTGCGAATGCCATAATTCGTGCGTTTTTCAAAAATGACTTTAAACGGAATGTGCGGGTTACTTACTGCGATTTAACGAAGCCGTATTTGGCTAAACTACCCAAAGAGAGTAATTTCCGGAAGTATTTAGATATTAGTAAAGATGATGGTAAGAATATTTTATTAAGGTTGTCATGAAACTGTTTTTAAGAGTTTTTGTAAATATTATTAATTTGTTGATGAAAACAAGTAATAACGTCCGCCATTTTTAAAATTATAACAAGTGAACTAATTTAATTTAAATTTCTCAATTTTTGCATTCCAAAACTTATTACCAACCAATAATTAAGCGTTAAATGTCAGCCATCTTGGAATAATATCGAGTAACAACCAATCGTTTTTTTGTTATTTATCATAATCTATTTTCAATGTAAAACAAATGACAGAAATTTCAACCAAGTATTTAATAAACTACTGCATAAAAGGCATTTAATTACTCAAATTTATATTCCCGAATATTTTAGTAAACATTCGTCAACTGCCATCTTAACTGTCATCTTGAAATTAAGCAAATGCAGAGGATTTCGCTGACGCACCTTTGTTGCAGCTCCAATAGGAATAATGTTGCTTGATGATTAGAATTATTTCCTTTAACACAATCTTAGTAGACTGCAGAAAAAGACAGAACAATAAAAAAACTAAACATAAAGACATTTATAAATTCTTTCAAAATATCCGTAGTTTAAAACAGACAAATTATTGCAATTAAACAAATTTTAAATCTTTTCAGAAGATGCATTCGCCGCTGGTGATGATCCTCGCGCGTTCGTCGAGGGTGATATGACCGAAGAGGAGCTGCTGAAGAAGCAGGAGGAGTGGAAGACGGAGCTGGTGCAGATCGAGGACGAAATTGCCACGCTGCGGACGGTGCTCGCGGCGAAAATACGCCGCAGCGCCGAACTCAAGCGCAACTTGGGTATTACCGTGTGGAAGGAAGTCAGCGACGACATCAACCAGGGCATCAAGAATGTCAAAGACAGCAATGTGTAAGTGCAACATATTTCTGGCCTACATTCATTTCTATATCGAGATTTCCGTTCTTTATATTTCTGTATATGTATATTTTACTGCTTGTTGAGTTACTTGGGAACTTTGCAATATTAAATTTTAAGATTCTCATGTTTTACAGTGTTTTCGAATCTTGTTTTTTAATTTTTGAAAAATAAGACCATCAGAATTATTAATATCATAAAAATAAACTCAAAAATAAGACTGCCATAAAAAGTTCCCTAAGGAAACCCGAATACAAGCTAATTATGTTATAACTTGTTGCCTATTGTTTTTTTTTTGTTTCTTTATTTTACGGTATTCTTGCTTTGGGTACGGTTTGGTTCGTCCTTCTGCCAATGCATACGAATGTAAATAATCAGTTATCAGACGGTTGAGTGTAAAGTTGGACAAGTTACGAAGGCAGTGACTGATGCGCCAATGTAAGTAGCATGTTTGTGTCTGTTTTGTTCGTTGCCTTTGTTTCCCCATGGTGTTTTTGGTCGGCTTGGTGATTAATTCATTGAATGAAATTACAGTTATCAGAAGACGACCTCGTTGATTGGCGGCTTGACGGCTGGTGTCACCAACAAGTTGGGGCAAATGAGGCACTCCGAGTCGTTCAAATCGTTTGAGGAAAAGGCAGCTTCCGCTTTGGATTCGGTCAAGGTATATTTTCTAATTTTACTGCTTTAAAACGATAATGCACCAACACTTAAAGCACTGTTAATTTGTGTATTACAGAGGAGGTTTTCAAATTCGTCCAATTAGTTAGAATTATGTATACAAATAGTGAGTTTGTTTTTATGGGTTCACCTTTTAATTTCGTTTTGTCTTGTTACTAACTTCAGTTTCAATTGTTTACTGGAGCGATGGAATGTTGGTATTAGAACTTCTATTTGATAACGTTTTCAATATTCTTTCAATCCAATTCGGTTAAAATACCTATATTTTCGGACGCTCCATAATCATACTTACACGTGTCTTTAGCCACATTCCATAGCTCTTATCATATTCGTATTTGCCAATTAAATTATTCTATGTCTAAATTTTCAAATTGTAGACAAAAGTCGGTAGCGTGTCACGTTCAGGATCGCAGCAGAGTTTGAATGACATTCGATCACGCTCCGGCTCCATAGCCACCAGCCCAACGATTCCCGAAGATAAGCCGATTGCCTAGACGCAATCCGCCACAATATCGACAAGAAGGAGAAGACACGCTCGTGCAGACGGCGGCATGAAAGGAAATACGACAACCAGCCAGATTTACCTGATGCAAAAACAATATTCTCCCACTTATATATATTTTACGAGTTATCTAGCTATGGCATAGCCGTTAAGGGAAGCGAATGCATTTGCGTGATTTTGATGAGGAATGAAGGAAAAAATGCCTTACGAATAACCATCCGGTGAAATCACTACATTTGACACCCACACATCTTCATTGTTTGATGCTTTTGCGTGTTGCGTTGTCACTCGTACTTATTTAATCAAAATTTATGCCTTAGTTATCAACATTATCAAATAATTGGTTATTTTGGGGCTAAATATAATTATTTACATGTGTAACAGACTTGTTTAGCGTTCCTTTAGGTTATCGCCACATTTTGTACGTGTTTAGTTAAGTTGTGAAAGTTTGTGAAACAATACCTTTTTAGATTATTTTCAAAAACATTTCTGAGCAAAAAATTGCGTAAATTTGTTACGATGCACCGTACACAAATATTTATACATTTTATTGTTAAGAGCTAATATTAATCGTAATAAAATGTATTCTATGTGATTTTCTCTTATTACTTCTTTGTTATAACATGGTTTTTGTTAATTAGAATTCGTAGTTCAAGACCATATTCGTCTGAAGAATATTCTAATGAACCGAAGACATATCTCGGTTCTGAAGGAATAAGAAATTTTTGTTTGGATCAAAGTAAAATCTTTGACATGTGCGAATGTTTTGATCCATGTTTAAGTCGTGCACCGAATAAAATTCGTTAACTCATATTGATATTAATATGAAAGAAAGCCATCGAATTGTAGATGGCAAAATTCCAAAATTGATTATTTTTAGACTTGGATTGGAAATTTTAAAAAAGTTGCAGGAAGAAATGGGCGACCTAGGTAAGGACTTCGGTGTATATTGACAAAGAATCCGGAATGGAAATTTGGAAAAGGTTTTTATGATTATGTTTAGATGTCTGTGTTGAATACGAAATGGAACTCATTTCCTTTTCCATTTAACGAAAACCAATTTCCAGTGGCGGCATCCATATCCACCCCATTTCTTCCAAATTTTACGCTCTCAACTCTACGGTTCACAGACTACTAATCCCGCATACTTCCTTATGTGAATAAATTGATTAATATTGGGAATTAGCTAGTTCAGAAAACTGTGAGAGAAAGGCATTTGAGGAATTGCGCGGAAGTCGAATGCCATTTTTTGCCATGTAGTATACTGGAAATGCAAATGTACTTTTTGTACTCTTTTCTGGCCAAGGGATGTCATTGGAACATTGACGGAACGGTCTTGACCGTTTCTCGTGGAAATATACATATATGCAGTTATTTTTCATTTTCTATCGTTCATTTTAATATAATTTTAGAACTCTTCCACAGGAGTCCTACAATTATAGAAAAATTTGGAAAATATATGTAGAGTGTTTGAATGTTCTTTTTATCTTTATTATTATTATTAAGGTCGAACAAGTGCATTTAACACTTGTTTCTCCTAATTTAAAAAACGTAAGTAAACAGCCACTTAAAAAAATAAACATAAAAAAGAAACAATATCAAAAATATGTTATAAAAATGTCTTTTACATTATTGGAGAGCGCTTAAGAGATTATACAGTCGAAACAATGTTCAATTACAAATGAATGTACGCGTACTTACATGGTAGAATTATTGCGAGTGTAAGAGTAACCTCTTTGCCAATTTGCTTATCTTACAATACTTTACTGCTACGTTTGCCTACTGCGAGAAACACACACCTTGAGGGAGTTGGGAAAGCTCCAGAGACGTACACGCTTCGAAATGGTAAATGTACAGGAATGCAATGCGGTGTTTAGTGTAAAAATATCGTCAAGATATACGAGTATAAAAACCGACACGCACACAACACACTGAGCTTTGCTGGGAAGAAGTTGTAAACCTACCAATAATAATCTTATGAGACGATGCCCGACGTACTGAAAACGAACCGAAGCCATGTGACACGGGGAGGAATGTTGTTTGCAGTTTGTTGCGTTGTACTTTCAGCGAAGTTATGCCTTCTTGAAGAAGGACGTTATGCTTTTGCTGCCGCTGGCTGCTTTGGCTCTGGACTTGTCTTTGGCACTTGTATGCGCCGGCTTGGCCGGTTTCGCGTCTGGTTTGCTCAGGTCGAGCACGTTTGTCGCGCCGATCTTGTTCTCATCTTCCTGCGTTTTCGCCTTCTTCGCGTCCGGTTCACCACCCGGCATACTCTTGCGCTTCAGACACATTTGCGCCTCCTCGGGAAGATTCAAATACTTGAAGAGCTTCTGGCTGAGGTCGTCCATGAGGTACTCAGAGACGATGCCGGCTGCGTAGCGGAGATACGCATCGCTGTCCGCCGCCTCATTCTTACCGGACTTAACGAATGTGGCAGACACAGCGCCGCCAGAGACATGTATGTTCTTTTGCTTCAAGATGTCCGCGACTCTTTCAGTCTTCTTCTTCAGCCACAGCAGAGTCTTCTCTTCGTTATATTTGAATGCATTTAATTCCTCACTCTATAAATAAACCAATTAAATTATTAAAATGCTGCATATACGTACAGAATATTAGCGTAAGAAAGAGGAAACGTGGTTACTTAAATGTATTAATATATTTTGTTATACCTACGAATAAACATATTTTCTCGAGTGAAAAGGATTATTACATGGTCGTAAAAATAACGAGGGATACTATTTTAACAAAATTTAGGCGAAACTTAATCCCCAAGTTATGAAAATGAAAAATAATGTATAATTTACCACCAAATGTATATCAATGAACACTAAATTCTCAATGAAACCTAATTTATCTAACATTTACTAACGATTAATCGTTACTCTAATTTATTTAATGGATAAAACATTTTAAATTGCTGAATGTAGTAGATTTACTAATTATTATAAATACTAATTTTATGTTCCAAAATGCACTATCCGATTCAGCAATAATAATATATGAAAGCAGTTTTCAGATATCATTATAATCGTTACTTCAAGTTGAAATAGAAAAGATATTCTTACCTTTTTATCTGCAATTAGATTGAGATACTTTAATCCACTAGATTTGAGCAACCTTTGAGTTTCTGGGAAGTCATCATCTATCAAGAGCTGATCCAAGGGAACTGCATGTGTTGTGGTGTGCTTTCTTAAATAAGGTAATACTAAAACAATTCCTGTTAGTGAAACAGAACCAAATCGCTAGTAAAAAAAGAATTACCTAAGAATATTGGATCGATAGGTGTAGATAAATGCATTTTCCCATCACTCTTGACATTATCATCAATAAACCACGAACGTTTACCCTCACTGAATGTGAGCACCTCTTGAACAGAGTTATTTGCAGGTGAAAATAAGAATATCGCCGTATCTCCTGTATTAGGATGTCTCAAAGTAACAATATCTGGGGTTCCACTGCCGGTGTATTGTTCAGATAATTCTAACGCTTCACCTACAACAAAACACCCCAATAATTCCCCATTTTTGGACTAATTCGTCATTTTCCATTGTATTTAAACACATTTCTGATAGTAAACTGTGAACGGAACAAACTCACCCTTGAGCATAAACAACCAATTGTTGGTAGGTTGCTGCACATTGGACTTGATGCACTTCTTCGGCGGTGCTTTAACCCGCGGCATTATGACGCCGTAATATTGCAGCACTGTCCCTCACAAAATGCAACGATATTTCTTCGTGAAGACAAAATGCGTGAGGTTGCCGACACTAGGAAGCCATCAGTCTCCATGCAGTAGCTTGGGTAGTACGTGCGACGCCCGCCGGCAGTAGTAAACAGCGGAGAGTGATTATTGTTGCGCGTCAATCGAAACGATTTCGATGTGCATGATAATAAACATAACCGTGTGCGATAATGCGTCGATCTTTGACAAGCCGCTTACGATTTGCGCATGTTTTCTCTACACCCGCAAGTCATAGAGCATGCAAATTCACCACCGATATCGTATGTTACCACAGCCACAGTAATATTGATCCATTATTAATTTAAAATTGAAAGTTTGCATGATAGTTTTAAAGTCTAGTGATTTATAGTGGGATATGCGAAATAGTTGGCTCTACTGTCATGCTGTCAAACAATTTCTAAAGCTATTATCAAACATAAACTATTTCAAACCTTAATTTTCCTATTGTCATCGAATAATTAATAACAAAAAGCATGTATATATATTTGTACGAAATTCAATAAATTATCTATATGTAAAGATATATACTGAAATCATGCTTCTGAATTAGTACAATATGAACTTGTTTACGTAGCATTATGCACTTTTGACAGTTCACGATGACACTTGACAGATAACAGTAAAACAAAGCAAAATATCAGGCAGCCACCGTAAAGTTCTGTACTGTTTTAGCCAAATATTCTAGTCTACGCGAAAATCGTAATTGTCAACATTTTTTCTCAGTATTAAGCAACACGTCGCAGATAGATAACGGAGGTATGTATACATACAAGTTGCTATTGTCTTTACGTATATTTCATTTTGCCTGTATATGTAAACATATTGCACCATATTATTGTAACGAAAACTGGAATTAAACACGTAATTTAACTCCAGGAGGTAAAATGTCGTCGACGGCACCGTTGATCATCAATGAGGAAGATGTGGAAATGGGAGGGAAGAGTTACGAAGATGGCATCGAAGATGATTTTGCCTATCGAAATAACGTCTTGCAAGCTACCAAAGCTGTGCGTTTGGGTTTCATCCGGAAAGTATATGGTCTGCTCAGTATACAGTTATTTGTTACTGTGATTGTTGCCGCTGTTATGATGTTTACACCTCCTATTAAGGAGTTTATTCATACAAAGTAAGTTCGTTTGATATAACATTGAAATATAATATGATTGAAATTTCGTAACACGTAATATGTTGCAGTGACTGGCTCATGCTGGTGGCAATGTTTGGCAGTCTTGGCTTACTCATGGGTCTGTTTGTAAAACGTCGAGAATCGCCTACGAACTTGATTCTTCTTGCTGCATTTGTAAGTATATTCGTTTTTCGAATAATTTTCTTTGAATTCGTTGAAGTCTTATTCAAAAATTGGTATAAAGATATATCTATTTGACATAACTAACCAATATATCTATAAATCGAGTTAAAAATGCCTTGTATAATCCCTTATGGTTATATGCATGTTTGTATATCGATATTTAATCTCTGATCGAGCTACAGTTTTGCTTTGGTTTATAAACCACATTTATTAGATATGTCACAAAATTGTCGGTATAGATAGTTTTTGTCTCGATATTTTGATATCACTATTGTATGACAAAAAGTATAGTAGGTATCAAAAATTTCGATATGTAATATTTTGATACTTTTTGTTACGGAACGATATCTCTTTCATTTGCACGTGCACAGAATAAGCTCGAAACTAATGTATTTAAAAGGAGATATATATATTCTTCGAGTCGCTTCATCTCCTTTTAAATACATTGGTTAGACAAGACTAGTAGACAAAAGCCACACCGCTTTTAGTGTGAACGTCTCCTAAATGATGACATCCTCAAAATCGATACTCAAAAGTATCGATACCTTATAAAATTTGGATACTCTCAATGTATATGTCGTTATCCGAGTTTTAAATGTTTTATTAAAAATACCAAAATATTAAATATTGCATTTTTCTATTTATTTTATTTATTATCGAATTATTCATAAAAAATAACATTTCAGACTATTGTACAAGCATACACCGTGGGCGTCATTTGCACATTCTACTCAAAGGCAATTGTTCTCGAAGCACTTCTTTTAACCCTAACAGTATTGGCGGGACTTACATTGTACACATTTCAAACAAAGCGTGATTTCTCATCAATGCATTCAGCGTAAGTCTTCCTTAAATTACCATCTGAATTGCCAATAACTAAACATGTTTATAGATTATTTGCTGGTTTGTGCATCTTGATCGTCGGCGGACTTATCCAAATCTTTGTGCAGTCCAATATCTTTGAGTTATTTATAGCGCTTGGAGGTGCTTTCCTCTTCTGCCTGTTTATTGTCTTCGACACGCAAATGATGATGGAGCAATTATCACCCGAAGAGTATATTCTGGCGACGATTAATCTGTATATGGATATCATCAACTTGTTTATTCACATTTTGCGCATTTTACAGGCTGTCAATCGGCAGTAAATATTTCGCTATATACTCGTTTGCGTTTCTTACTGTTGGAGGACACAAAACCACAGGTTTCACGTTTGTAGCATTTGTTTATTTTGTCGGCAAAAGTTGTAATTTATTATGTACACATACCGTTTGATATCACGGTGTTAATTATGTAATTTTACCTATACTGAATATGTTGAGTTTTATATAGAGTTGGTCGGAATTAAGTTCAGTATTCGTTGCAATAATGAAAACGTTACCAAGAGAGTTAATATATAAACATATTAGGCAAAGTGTCTATTACTTAATAATGTCAACATTAAATATATAATATATTTACGTGAAAAAAAAACCATGGAATTGAATATTTTTATATTTCAGGGTAATGTATGTTGTATTAGGTAGAATATTATGTTTTCGAATACAGTATAGTTAGTAGAACATCACGTTTTAGATGGAATATTACATTTAATTATTATTTAATTACGGTTAGGTCACACTTGAAATTTCAGCAAAATTAACCAGTAGGTAAGTGATTATACTTCAGTGTATTCAATAGGGCACGTTTTGATTTTATTCGATGTAGAAAATAATATGAGCATTCTCAATTCTTTGACAAGCTGCAAAGAGATAGCAGCGACCGATAGGCACTGATACTTGTAAGTTGCTATACCACAATATATAGATTATTTTATAAAAATATCGACTAATTATAGTAAAGGTGACTAACACTAAAGTAAAAATTCTTTAGTGTGAAACACTGACTTTCTCTTAATATTACATAAGGATTTACGAAAATCCGGTGTTTAATTGTAAGTGGAATTTTAGTGGTTGTTGGATAGGAACTGTTCAGTACAAGTTCCGAACTTTCGCTTTGCAGCGATATTTTACTGATTGTATGATTTATATTGCTTTTGTTGGTCGAACCGGATATCTTTGTGGTAATGTTATCATAAATACGCTAATAGTCGATTTGTCCAGCTAAGAGACGCAGTGGTACTGCTGACCACACATTTTCAGGCTTTCAAAAACACCATTCAGGTAGGTACCACCAAGGAGCAGGTTTTGATTTTGCAGTTGTTCCTTTGTAAAATGTTACAAACCTGAGTTTCCACTATATAATAAGATATGATAAAACAAGGTTAAAAGAGTATAAAAATTAAATTTTTATTCAGAAACTCTGCCAAAACAATACTTTTAAAATATCTCGAAAACGTAAGCATCTTAGTTTGAAATTTGGTTTGTAAAGAAATTTGAAACGGTATATAAATTAAGATTGTTGCGTTCTACGCTTAGAAATCATCGAACTAATTCGTTTTCCATATGTTGGGTTTTCGAATTTGGTTACAGCAGACTTGTAAAGTGGATTATCTCCGCGTTCCCAACCGGCGCATGCTCTTTGCTCTTCAAACTTTGCATACTCTACTTTATCCTTGTAATTTGTCCAACATTTCCAAGCGATTAATGCAACTATACCGATGACGAGAATACCACATATGATGCCGGCAATTAACGCTGTAAACACCGATTATTTATCATGAACATAGGTTCAGGTTATTTATATTTATATGTGAAGACTTGCCTATGAGATTAATTGAACATTGCAGTTCTGGAAGAGCATACGCTACAATTTTCTCATCAACATATTCGTATGTGAATAAAAGTCTGCAGTCCTCTTCGATGTAGGTGCATACTTTGGAACCATCCATTTCCTCATCATTAATTTCATCCACAGCGTTGATCATGTACTGTGTGCATTTGATGTCGCAGTCATCTTTATATTTACCCTTATTGTGAATTTTACAGAGTACACATGGTTTTAGTTCGTCGCATCTAAGAAATTTAGAGAGGCAAACAGATCAGAAACTGTAAATTTTTGGCACTTCCAAAACATTTCAAAAAGGTTATGGATATCTGCACTTTACAGAATTGATTTTCTGTGACCAAATTAGACAATATTCCAATATTATTGGTCGATATTCCTTTAGGAGGACTCCCTTTCCCAGAAAATTGAGTACACAATATCGAAAATGAGTGCTTTCCGAGTACATAATTTTAAGGCGCATACTTCCCGAAATGAGTAAAATCTCATTAAATGAGAATAATTGATCACTTTATAGAAACTAATGACATTTACTTTGTTAGTGTAAATTTAGAGTAAAGTTTCATTCGATACTTACTTGCCCCCGTAACATGTAGTACATTCATCACAATATTGACCAAAATAGTCCTCATCGCAAACACACTTCCCACAATCGCATTTACCATGATCATTGCAAACCTTATTATTCTTATCCAAACATGGAGTCTCATCATGGTGGCACTCACAAGCGTCACCACCCCAATCCGGATTACATTTGCATTTTCCACATTCACATTCTCCGTTGTTGTTACATAGGTGCTGCCCGGATTTCGAACAAGAAAAATTATCACACTCGCAATACTTACCATAAATCAATTGTTTACCATCCCTCTTTTCGCCTGTAAATGACGATCAAATTCGTATTTGGAAAAATCAACTTACATTACATTGGGTATAATCATACGTACATTTGCAAACGTTACAGAGGCAAGTACCTCGTCCAGAACAAGATTCCGTTTCGTTCCCTTCTTTGCAGCCATCAAACTTTTGGAAATCTTCATTTTTCGCCTCATCACATTCACAGTGTTTTCCATTAAAACCAGGAATACATTCACAAACGCCACAGTGTAAGGCTCCATGCCCTTGGCACTCACTTGCTTGAGGCACATCAGGTCCACAATTTTCACATTTACATGGTGACCGCAGTCGAATTTCTAATGTAGAGTCCTGGGTACTTGGCTTGATGCGAATTACTTCGTTGTCGAAGCAACTCACGGGTTTAATTTTCAGCTGGAAGTTTACCTCCTGCCCAGGGGCAATATTGGTACATTCAATGCTCTTGGAAAAGTCATTATTATCCCTACACTTGGAAGCAAATGATACGTGCACTTTTGATAACATTGGTGATGTAAATTTCACAGAGGTGGATATATTCTTATAGAAATTCTGAATCTCATGAATAATTTCTTCATTTTTCAAGCGAATTGTGTTTGAGTTTTCGATCGCTTTCGCTAGGTTTTTGTACAAATCAAGAACTTTATCTTTCACAACGAATAATATGTGCACATTGCGCTGTTTTGCAATATAATTAATGTGGGAAACTGAAGGATAATCAAATTCTTTATCGGCTGTATACATGTTGTTTGCCATGTGGCAATTACCATCGTTTGGAATTACTATACCGGCTAATTTACCATCGCCTAAAGAATTAAATTTTCGAAATTAACAAAAATTAAGCTTAAAGCTGGTATCATAAAATATACATCATTTTAAGGTTGAAAATATGAAGGTTACATATCTTAAGGTTATAATTTGTTTGGATTTTATTGAAGTGACTAACCTGCAACATGCGAAGCAGCATCAGTTGTAAAAACAATAATACGTGTAGAGCTATTTCTCCAACCAATTTCATTGGTACAAACAATCGCTTGCATTAATGCATCAAATCCACCTTCAGGCACATCAATATTGCCAGAAATTTGTGCTGCTTTTACTTGCCTGGCAAATTCAATACCGTTTTTCGTTAGAGACAGATGGTTTTTGAAACTATATGCTGGTACACACCCCTCACAGGGTCTTGCCAACCTTAAAAATTAAGGTTTGCTTTAATCAGATATTTTAAAAGGTCTTAGTAAATAGTCTTACTTCGCAGGTTGTATGCTAATGAAAGGTGCGTCAGTTTTATCGACGAAGCTACCAAAACCAATTTTGAAATCTCCAGTAATCTGACTCATAGTTTCTACTAAGGTTTCTCCTATTGCAGCCAAATTGTTTTTGTCTCCATATAATGATTTAGACAGATCCATAAGATAATATAGATCCACAGGCAAATCACTGGATTGTGCATATTGGAAATTTAGAATATATTCTTCATCTTTTCGCAGTTGTAGTTGCATTACTTGCGGTTTCATGAGGATAACTCGTTTATTATCCAAATTGGTCGTTTGAATTGGATGGTCTTCTAAAATGTTTTTATATGGTTTCGGATTGATACTACTTGGACAGTGGACATTCTGATTAGTTTTGTTATAACAATGTATATCCTGGTCCTAAAAATATATTGTTTAGATATCCAAATAAACAATTAACAATTCATGTATTTTGAATTAGTTATATGATCACAGTATGATTCAACTATTATCAGACGAACAGAAGGAGAAAAGGAAGATCTAAAAAGACATAGATAAAAAAGGGTGATAGAGGTCAACAGAGAAGGTACCAGAAAAGAAAGTGAGAAAATAAAACTAATGAAAAGCACTGAAAGGATGGACAACTGAACGAAAATGCGAGAAGAACTTATGATTTTATCCTCGTTATAGGTATAAAAAGAGACATAGAGGCAATGGAACATGATAAAAAATGATAAAAATAACTTATGGTAGAATTCACCTTGGAACAGAATCAAATCGCAAAAGATCTACCCAAAGCCGATTTTTTGTAAAAAGCAACGAAATAAAAAACGGCGAAAATGAATACTAGTTTGAAATAAAGTTCATGGAAGATAGGCAATAGCACTTTTCATATTTTATAATACTTACTTCACTGAGTGGTTTCAAACACCAAATACAGTCAATATCACTTAAACATTCATCACAAGTTTCCTTATATTCACAAAATTGAGCCTTTGTTAGATATGGAGAAAATAGAAATATAAGGAGAATGTATACACGCCCCATTTTGTGCACGTACTTCTTACAATTAGACGGCTTTGATTAAATGTGGGAATGGCATAGCCGGGAAACTTGGCAGGATGTGTAATTTTTTTAAGATAAACCACACCATTCTAAAGCCGCGCAATACTTACGCGCGTCAATGTAAAACGAAACAGCAAAACTTTTAACAAATTTGTTTTTTAATTTGTTTTTTTTGTAATGTTGCAGTACATAATACTTGTTAGATCTTGCCTTCTTATCGTTTAATATGTGATGTATAGATTTATTGTCTTTTTGAAGCATAGAAAATCCGTCATGTATGTGTCGCATCATCATCCAACGGTTCATGTGTATGCACCTTTAGAATGGGTAAGCGTTATCGGTAGTTTAATATTAGTCATTTAATATTTGTTCAACCTATTCAAGGTTTTAAGAAATCTGTAGAATTTCAAAAGTTCCCAAATATTCGTCATGTCATCGAATTTTCGTTACGACAGCCAAGAACTATATTTGAGTAACAATAACTGAAATTATTACTTATTACCAATAATAAAATATATTATGGAATAACAAAAATAGAGAACTAAGTGTTCTCAAAATGAGAACAATTTATGGATTTATGAAATTGTTGATTTTCTTACCGTAACGAGTAAGTAATGTACTTTGTAGTAGAGTGCTTTGCAGAAAGGGTAAACAATTCACCTTCTTATAATTAATAGAATACAATATTCCATTTTACAAATATTGCCTTTTTGGAGACCCGCAGGGCTCTTAAATTTGGTAACAATTGTTTCTAAAGTTTGGATGCTATTTAAATGCTATTTAAATTCAACAACGTGTTGCAAAAAAAGCATGCACCGATGAGGATTTACTAAAAACGATTTCATTTGTAAGAGGATGTTCTCTGGAGTAAATTGATGCCACATTTACATACTCTCTAGAATTAGCCCATTGAAGTTCATTTGAATATTTCCAAGAATTAACATAAAATTTAACAATATATTATCGTACATATCGTACACTTATGAGGATGGACGAAAAATTATATAGTCAGAAAGACGGCTCCCTCGGGAGTCGGTTGATTGGAATTTCGCTAGCCAATTCCAAGCAAACACATTGCATATTTTATTTTTGCATGAAATATAAAACTTAATTTAATTACATATTAGTAAACGGTAAACCAATCGATCTTCTTATTTTCAATACATTGCATTCACGTTTACTAATATTGCAAGCAGCGAAATCCAGTTCGAAGGACAAAAACAGCAATAACTTAGAAATGTGTGTTGCATATCCTATGTAGTCCCATGCTTAGACACGTCAAATATTAAATTCCGTGGGTAATAAAGGATATATCTACATTTACAACGAGTCAGAAAAGTCGACACATACTTTCATAGTGGGAATACCCTTCTCCAATCCTATAACATTTGGTTAGACCCGGCAGTCGTGCATCGTGTCCGAAACTCTTTTTTCTTCTCGACCTTTTGCATTCACGCGTGGCACGTGTAAAGTGATACAGATTGCAATTGCACAATCTAAATAGAAATTGAATCATCTTTTCTGACAACAGCCTGCAAGTACAAATTCGGTAAATATAACCAGACTAAACAACACCATTCATGAAAATCGTCGACATTTTAAACGATTTTATCCAAAGTAGAACTATAACAACATCGACAAAAGTGCTCTACTTTGAGAACCTGTTTGTCCATATGTTAGACAAGTCATCAACATATATTATCAATCAAAGACTCCGGATATTGATAAACGTTCATAATTTCTTTGGTTAAATATATAGTTTTCTTTCAGAAAATGAATAATCAGATGTCAGCTAAGGAAATTCGCAATGCATACATCGATTTCTTCAAGGAAAGAGGCCACACGTATGTGCATTCATCCTCAACTATTCCACTCGATGACCCCACACTACTCTTTACGAATGCTGGCATGAATCAGTACAAGCCCATATTTTTGGGTACTGTTGATCGTAATAGTGATATGGCGAAATGGACGAGGGCTACCAATACACAAAAGTGCATCAGAGCTGGTGGCAAGCACAATGATCTCGATGATGTTGGAAAGGATGTCTATCATCACACGTTCTTCGAGATGATGGGCAATTGGTCCTTTGGGGACTATTTTAAGAAGGAGATCTGTGCCTGGGCTTGGGAGTTGTTGACAGTCGTTTTGAAACTTCCAGAGGATAGATTGTATGTTACCTATTTCGGTGGTGATGAAAAGGCTGGACTACAGCCAGATGAAGAGTGCAAACAGGTAAATATTACAATTATAACAATATTATTCGTATTATACTTAATATAAATCAAATGTATCCTTACAACAGAAACATTGTTCTTAATATTTTTCATTATTTTATAGTTATGGTTATCTTTGGGTGTGAAGCCAACTCACGTCCTCCCTGGTAACATGAAGGATAACTTCTGGGAAATGGGTGAAACTGGTCCATGTGGGCCATGCTCAGAATTGCATTTTGATAGAATTGGAGGTCGGTCTGTGCCCAATTTGGTAAATATGGATGATCCCGATGTGCTTGAGATCTGGAATTTGGTGTTCATCCAGTTCAATAGGGAATCTGATGGCAGTTTGAAGCCACTGCCGAAGAAACACATTGATTGTGGGTTGGGTTTGGAGCGACTTGTTTCCGTCATCCAAGAGAAACGTTCCAATTATGATACTGATTTATTCATGCCACTCTTTGATGCCATTCAGAAAGGTACCGGTGCACCTGCTTATCAAGGACGTGTTGGTGATGATGATGCTGATGGTACCGATATGGCTTATCGTGTTTTGGCTGATCATGCTCGTACTATCACGATTGCTCTTAGTGATGGTGGAAATCCTGACAACACTGGTAGAGGGTAAGTTAAAAATTCTAAGAACAAAATTATTTTACAAAAATATTTCCGCTTTTGGAATTGAAAGTTTTAACGCCACCATTTATTTTTATCCTTCTGAATATAGCTACGTTCTACGACGTATCCTTCGTCGTGCTGTCCGTTATGCTACTGAAAAACTCAACGCCAAGCCCGGTTTCTTCGCAACGTTGGTCAACACAGTCGTTGAAATTCTCGGCGATACATTCCCTGAAGTTCGCAAGAATCCCCAAGTTATTATGAACACAATTAATGAGGAAGAAGAACAATTCTTGAAGACATTATCACGTGGTCGCAATCTCCTCAACAGGACCATTGGTAAATTGGGCGAATGTAGAACGCTGCCTGGTGATGTTGCATGGCGTCTTTACGACACTTACGGCTTTCCAGTTGATTTAACCCAGTTAATGTCCGAAGAGAAGGGTCTTGCGGTGGATATGCCATCGTACGAAGAGTGCAAAAAGCAGGCACAGATTGCATCCCAAGGTAAGGGCAGTGGGGTCGAAGATACGGTCAACTTGGATGTTCATGCCATCACCGAACTGCAAAACAAAGGTGTCCCAGCCACGGACGATTCGCCGAAATACGATTATGTCGCTTCCCAGGATGTTAACGCTGAGTATAAATTCCAAGCTTGTGAAGGTACCGTGATTGGGCTTAGATACAATAAGGAATTTGTCCAGGAAGTTTCCTCTGGAATGGAATGTGGAGTTTTATTGGATAGAACCTCCTTCTACGCTGAACAGGGCGGACAGATTTATGATACTGGCTTTTTGGTGAAAATTGGTGATGAAACCGAGTTTATGGTGAAGAATGTTCAAGTTCGCGGTGGTTACGTTGTTCATATTGGCAACATCGAAGGTATCCTGAAGGTAGGAGACAAAGTTGCTCTACATATCGATGAGTCCCGTCGTCGGTTGGTGATGAACAACCACACAGGTACGCATATCTTGAATTATGCTCTGCGTAAAGTTTTGGGGACGGAGGCCGACCAACGAGGTTCCCTTGTCGCTCCAAACCGTCTTCGATTTGATTTTACCAACAAAGGAGCCATGTCCGTTGAGCAAGTGAAGAACACTGAGATTAGTTCCCAAGAATTGATTAAGAAAAACGAGGAAGTCTTCGCCAAGGAATCCAATCTTGCCGTGGCTAAAACAATCAAAGGTCTACGCGCAGTGTTTGAGGAAACGTATCCAGATCCAGTTAGGATTGTTTCTATCGGTATCCCAGTTGACAAACTCGAATCTGATCCCTCTGGACCAGCTGGAGGAAATACTTCCATCGAATTCTGTGGTGGTACGCATTTGCGCTTCGCTGGTCATGTCGGAGAGTTTGTCATTTCCAGTGAGGAAGCTATTGCTAAAGGTATTCGTCGAATTGTCGCTCTTACTGGACCTGAGGCTGCTAAAGCTTTGGAATATTATGGCCATCTTGAAGTCAAACTGAAAGAAATCAAAGAATCCATTGCTAAAAATGCAGGTACGAACCATAAAGAACTAGTTCGCGATATTGTCGACTTGACAAATCAGGTTTCCTATGCTACGATTTCCTACTGGAGGAAAGATGAATTGCGAAATGATCTTAAAAACATGAAAAAAGCTCTGGACGATAAAGAACGTGCCGATAAAGCTGCAGTTGCAAATAAAGTTGTTGAAACTATTAAAGAGCTTGTTACTGAGAAACCAAACCAACCAATTTTGGTTAAGCAACTGAATGCTTTCTCGAATACGAAAGCGTTGGATTCTGCCTTGAAACAGGTGAAAACACTTAGTCCGGAAACTGCCGCAATGTTTATCAGCGTTGATCCCGATACGGATAAGATCTTTTGTTTATCATCGGTGCCTAAGTCTGCTCAAGAGAAAGGATTGAAAGCCAATGAATGGGTCATGGCTGTGGCTCAAA